>PITA01010725.1:29486-70441 GCA_004023965.1 Spilogale gracilis | reverse complement strand
TTATTACTGTTTTTTAATGGATTGACTTATTAACTATTGAGAAAGGTATGTTACAATCTCCCATTATGATTGTGGGCTTGTCTATTTCTTTTAATTAAGTCAATCTTTGCTCTCTATGTTTTGAGGTTATTTTATCAGATAGCTTCCTAATAAAGTTTTTGCCAATAACAGAGTGATTATCTCACACTAATGCCTCTTAATCTTTTTTAAGATTTATTGATTGATGGGGGAGGGGCAGAGAATGGGAGAGAGAGAATCTCAAGTAGACTCCCCACCGAGCAGGGAGACTGATGCAGGGCTCGATCTCTGGACCCTGACGTCATGAACTGAGCCCAAATCAAGAGTCAGACAAAACCAACTGAGCCGCCCAGGCACCCCAGTGCTTCTTATTTTAAAGTACATTTTTTTCTGATAGTAATACATCTATTAACTTAAATTAGGTTATTACTTGCATGGATTGCATTTTCTCTTTAACTTTCTTTCTGCATTTTTATATTTAAATGTACCTCTTACAAACAGCAATTTTTGATGATTTTTATTTTAGAATAACTATAGATATATAGGAAGTTAGAAAGATATTGCAGGAATAATTACAGATCTTAGGCAGTTTAAAAGATATCTTCACTCAGTTTCCCCCAATGATTACATCTTATATAACAACAGCACAATATCAAAACCAGGAAGCCAACATTGGTACAACATGTGTGTAGCGATGTAGGTCATTTTACCCAGTTTTGCAAAACTATCACTGTGAGCAAGATACAGAATTCTTCTGTCATCATAAAGACCTAAACAGCCAAGTAAACAAGACGATTTTGCCAACTAATGTTAGGTAGCCTTTGTCAGGGTCCCTCCCACTCTCCATGTGGAATGGTGGCCTCATGAAGTGTATTGCAGACGGGAGGTAAAACTATATTCAGCAATATCTGGTCCTAAGGATTTAGATGATCTCATTAAGGTTCTGTCTCTGCCTTCCTCTGGAGTGACTGCATTATCAAGTAGGTTCTCTTTATGTGGTAGTAAAGAGGACCATAGGAAGCTTCTGGTTTCCATTATCTATATAGTGAGTGATTACAGAGAAGAGTTGGCCCTCTTTACCTTAATCTTTAGGCCAAATCTTAAAAGAATAGAGAGTCTTGTCTCTACCTTTGGACTAGTCACTACTTCTGGGTGATGGATGTTTTCATTGTCCAGATTCGGCTGTGACCCTCCTTGACAGTGGAGAAGAGGAACTCGATAACTGCATCCCCCCATCACCAAATCCTACAAAGAGGGAGAGAGGAAGCTCCTAAAATGCAAAGAAGTCTTCTGTTAGCAGAAGAGGGAGTTGACAGAAACGACAACTGCCACTGTACCAGTGACTTTGATAGATGGCCTAGGTGAATAGTTGTTGTTCCATACTTTCTCTCAGAGATTCATTCTCAGGCCCTAAACTTTCACTTCTACCAGGGGAATTCTCAGGCATCCATTCAGAGCCCTCATCTCTTTACTGAATTTCAGACATGGCATTTATAGATCTGCAAGGCCTCTCCCCAAAGAAGTCTTATCATCACCACAACTTAACATATTAAGATGTAGTCTAATTATTTCCCCACCAAACTGGCTTCTCCTCTGCACTTTCCTCTATTTCAGGCAATGGATGTATCATGATTTGGCCTCTTAAATGTAAAACACTGGAGACACTCTCCACACCACCCGTCCCTATCTCTGCACATCTTCCCAAGAGTTCCTAGTTAACATCCCTTGCAAATGCCCTTTCCTTCCCCACCACTGTGTTTGAGTACCAGCTTCCATTATCTTATGGCATTGGTCTTTCTCCTTCTAAACTCTATCTTCTCCATTCTATATGCTGATAGCAGATTAATGGTTACAAAATATTGGGGGACTTCAACTCCCAAAGTAAAAAGATAATAATAATAAAAATCAATTTTCTCTAGTGTATATAGGATACAGTCCAAAAGACTTGGCCTGATATTTCAGCATTTGCTATAATCTGGCTCCAATCCACTTTTCCAATCTACTTGATTATCATTTGCTTATACAGACTCTCTGATCCAGCCAAACAGATGTACTTATCATTCCTCGCACATGCTATGGACATTGGAACCTTCTTCTTATGCTTTTGTTCATACTGAGTCCCCTGCTTTGAAAGCTTTCATCATTGTTTTCTCCTCATCTCAGTCCTCTTTTTAAGACCCACCTCCAATTTCAGTTCTTCCTGAAACCCTTCTTTACAACTTTAGCAATATGCTGGCTCCTACCTCTATGGGAAAACTGGCCCACTGCTCATTTAGTAACAATATGTAAGGCCATCTTTCTAAAGTCAGGTAAGTCACTCTGTGTGTCCCAAGTCGACTCAGCCTTTGACCCAGCTCCGTGGACATGCACAGATGCATCACCATCTTCAGATATAAAGTCAGTTTGGTAGGCAAAGGCTAAATGCCAGGTGTGGGTGAGTCTGTATACCAATGTGGTCACTGAACTGCAAACTTTGTCCCCAAGAGTGCTGGCATGGTCTATAGCACCAAAATTTTTAAGTTTTTCTTCACTTCTCCAATTCCTTCTGGAAAACAGGATTCAAATCTGTACTGCAGCCCATTCTCTGAAACCCTCTTGTCAGCCTGTTTTCCTATTACCCTGTCTTCTGGGAGATGCAGTCCCAACACACTAGTCTCCCACATACTGCCATCCTATAGATTGATCGCCATTTCTACTTCTGTTACTCCAAGTTCCCCTTCAGCAGGAATTTACCTTGTCTTTGGATCCCCAGCAACTAGCACACAGTAGGTACATGAGTCATGCTTTTGAACAACAACAACAACAAAAATCTCCACTATATGAGATTTCTATGAATTTTTGTGGCCATATGAATCAGGCCAATTTTGTCCTTTCTCTTTGCACACAACATAATGGACAGATAGTTCCCCACCAAGGATCAGAGCTCTTTGTTTCAGTCCTATCCAGATTCTCTTCTTCCCCTTTATTATACGTCCACACTACTACCTTCCCAGAGTGCCTCAGCCAGGCATGAGTATGGCATTTAGCACCTGTCTTAGACCGGTACCTGTTTGGATGGCTCTGCCAGGGGGCACGGCGTCATCTCTAATTTCTTGGACTCCTGATTGCATAGCTCGGTGTCCTGAAAACACCAGGCACTCAATAAATTTTTGTTGCTGTTGACTTGGGTTTATTATATGTAACTGACATGATCTGTTGTCTCTAATGTTATAATGAAGAATTATCCATCAATGACTCAATACTGGTTTCTTATTACTCAATATATCCCTGGACTGTGCCAGATTTAGATACTTCCTCCTGATGTACAGTACCTCCCAGTCTCCTCAGTTAAGAATTTTAATAATTTGCATTGCAATTATGACTATAGAGTACCAAGAATTATTTTATTTATAAAAAGAAGGGAGCTGGTAACTCAATTTAATGCACACAAAAATACTGATAAATAATAAAGTCCTCTCCTTCTGAAAGTCCTAAATGAATCAACCTTTATCTTATTTATTTTCTCTCACTTTAGGCCTGATGTAAAAGCCTATTGTTATATTTTTGTCCTTAACTAATAATGTCAGGTGAGGTGATAATTATCTTCTATCTGTCACTTGGATCATAGAGTCAACATAGATTCCTAAAGCAGTCATTTAATTTTAAAAAGTAGTAGAGACTCAGTGTGTTTGTGGGCTATACCACAAAGGCCTAATGAAGTTGCTGTTACTTTAATCAGGTTATTAGAGACCTTATTATCAAGTTAGTTCCAATTATTTGGAAGTAACAAAAATAAATGCATGCCTCTTTGAGGGAAAGGTGAAGCAACGGAATTTTTGTCTGAAAGGAAAAAACCTGAAAGGTGACGTGCTATCCTTCTTTAAGGATGTGAGAGTTACTGTAAAGGGAATGATGGCCTCATATTACCCATCGTTGTGCAATGAGTCGGAGAGCTGGTGTCGGGCTGGGCACTGGCAGTTTTGAAAAAGCCAGAGGTACTGCAGCTGCACTTACTGCCAAACTGGAAGTCAGACACATTGTCCTTCTGCCAGGCTGCCAGAACAGAGACATCAGATAAGTCCTTCCAACTTTCAGAGAAATGGAGAAAGGACAGAATGAGCCAGCCGGGAGGGGCTGGAATCCACCCTAGGCTGCTGCTGAAGCCTCCATCTTGACGGCCCCGAAAGGGCCCTCTTACTCCCCGATTCCTTTGTGGAGGAAAAACCCCAATCCTCCGTGCCTACAAGTTAAGAGACACTCTTCCAGCCTCACTACACCATCATTTTCAAAGCCAGTTTTGATTTTAACTCATCCATCTCACTTCCAGTCTGGCCATAAATGCTCTTTATTTCCTATTTTCCTATTTATTTCTTTATTCACTGAGAAAATTGGAATTAGGGCGCCTGGGTGGCTCAGTGGGTTAAAGCCTCTGCCTTTGGCTCAGGTCATGATCTCAGGGTCCTGGGATCGAGGCCCGCATGGGGCTCTCTGCTCAGTGGAGAGCCTGCTTCATCCTCTCTCTCTGCCTACTTGTGATCTCTGTCAAATAAATAAATAAAATCTTTTTAAAAAAGAAAGAAAATTGGAATTAAATTGCTTTGGGAAAAAATTTAGAACATACATAAAGAATGCAGTCCTGACTGCAAAGTTTCCTGGGTCTAGAACAAGTTAGGGAGAGAGACTTTAGAATCTTCTCCCAGAACCAACCTTGGAATGGAAACCTAAGCCCAGTTCTCAGCTGGCTTCTCTTGTGGCTGAGAAAATGTCACTCACTACCCTCTGATGCTTCCAAATTTTAGTCATCAGATTGCAAATTCCAGAGTTTGAATGCCTGAATCCCAGAAGCCAGCCAATGGTGTTATTTTGTGGCCCTTTACTTATTCAGTCAATCATTTTATTATCTAAGACTTAGATACTTTCAATCTGGATTTTATTTACAGTATTGAACAGAGATGAACAACACTGAGTTCCGATTAAGAACTCTTGGAAACACTGTCCACACTCTTCTCATTTCCAAAAAGGTTAGTAGATTTCCATTCATTTGCATACTGGACCACATCCTTTCTTCTCTTCTCTGATGCCTTTTTTCTATAATTATGTATTTTTATTAAAACAACATGCAACTTTTGCTTATCCACTGGTTCTTCCCTTCTTTTTTAAAACGGTCTCTGAAAGGCAAACAACAGAACCTATGATTCTGTATCAACTATCCTATCTCTGTCCTTCTCCTTATATTCACTGTCCTTGCCTCCTTACCCTAATTGTTCACTTACCATTTGGATTTTGTTCCTTCCATTTATTAGATATACACAACTTTCCACAATGACCTCTCCTTGCCAAAAAGTATTTTTCTGTGTCCCTTTCCTCCTGAATATCTCTGAGACAACTTATGGCTCACTCCCTGAAAGGGACTCTGCCTTGTTCTTTGTGACACTGCGCTGAGTGATTCTTCTGTTTTTCTGGCAGCCCTTCTCCATCCCTCTGCTAGCTCCCTTGCCTCGTCCTACCTTTTATCCACTGAAATGATCCTCCCGCCCCCCCACACCTGTTTTCCTTTCTACACTTACTCCTTCCTGGAAACACAGCCATTTTCATGGCTTCATTGATCAGTTTTTGCCTCTGACTTCTAAATTTACATCTCCAGCCCTAACCTGTTACCAAGTCTAGCACTTTCAGTTAGTTGCCTGATTCTACCAAGAAAAATTCCATTTTCTAATTTCTAAGACTAGAAAGTTTGAATTCATCTTTTACTCTTTTCTCTCATCCCTGCCCTATTTTCCCTAATAGCCGTCTGGAAGCCCACTCTTTCAGAGATGGACTGCACCCACTCAGGGCTACTCATGTGAGCAGGAGTCCTGGAACTGTGAAGAGTGGAAAAAGTAGAGAGTTTGTGTGTGTGTGTGTGAGTGTGCATGTGTGCACATGCTTGTGTGTGTATGTGTGTATGTGTGTAGGGGACCATTACCAATCCAGACAGTCTACAAAGAGTCTTCACGAAGAGACCCTAAGTAAGTAGAAGCCTAAGAAGAGAAACTAGAAGGCTGAGAGGTAAGAATATATGATCAATATAGAAAGTCAAATTGGTGCAAATTTAAAAGTTTAACGATATCAAACCAGTATGTGGGGAAACTTACTTTCCTAAGAAGCCAGCAGGCATGAAATTTGATACGGCTACTTGGGATACAAATTTCAAAGTGCCTCTTACAAATGTAAATGCACATATTCTATGACCCAACAATTTCACTTCTTTATATATTCTTATGAAATATATGCCTTCACATGAAAAAAGAGCATGCTTAAGAACTTCCTTGCAACACTGTTAATATTAAAATATTGGAAATAATCTAAAGGTCCCAACTAGGACATGGTTTAATAAACTGTGATGTATTTCTTACTCTGGAATAGAACATGACATTGACAAGTAGGTCCCAGAGCAATACAATGTATCATATTTTTTATGAAAATATACACACACATAAACAATAGCTAAAAGTCTACCTTCTTTTCAGGGACTTGTGAAGTACACAACCGTGTAACAGAATATCTACACAGCAAACCACTAGGAAGGATTATTTCTAGGGAAACAGGATAGGACCGAGGCTGCGATGTTACTCAAAGAGGACTTTATCTTTATCTGCACCATCATTTTTACAATAAGGAAAAGTTATGTTTGTATTAATTATTGCAGATTTAATTATTGGAGAGATGAAGAGGGAAATAAAAAGGGAGAGGGAGAGAGAGGGAGAGCAAAAGAGAAAGAATGAGAGACAGCAAACAGGAACCAGGGAATGAAGCAAAGACAAGAAACAGAACAGCCAGAAATGAGCCAGGGCACAGATGGATCAAAGGACAGTTAAGGAACTGGCTCTGCAGTACATCCTGTCCACTGCAGTGTTCCTCGGACATGTGCCTCAGCACACCTGGCAGGTCCAAAAGCGTCCTCAAAGGAACCACGTTGTGTTGGAAGGAGCGACCAATGAAGACAGGGTTAGATACAATATGGGGCAGATCAGGTTTAGACCAGAGCCATGGTTGGCGAAAAAGAGGTCTTGTCGATGGGCTGGAGGTTCCGGAAGAATCCAGAGACAAGGCAGGCAGAACTTTGGCCAAAGCGTACATGTCCTGTGTATACAGAAGGCAGAGAGAGGTCTACAGACTGAAAGTTAGATGCACATTTCAGGGGTAACTGTCAAAAAGTTGTGTCTTTTCCATGGAAGACTGAAATACCTGTTAGTTTTTGCCTTAGATAGTTCACACTGTTTTCTAGTCAGTTCTGTTATGAGGTAATGCTCTCACCCTAAAAATGTCTTTAAATCTCTCCCCAGTTCTTAGTGACACAGTCAGATTCCTGATCCACTTGCATTATTCTAATAGCCTAACAAATGGCTTCACTCTCTCTTCATTAAAATGCATCCTACCTACCACTATCATTTTCTTAAAGTAACACTTGCCTCTTATCAATTCACTTCATCAAGAAAGAGCAGTCATTCTCTTTTGCCCACAGTCTGTCACAACACAGCGTCAGGATCAAACTCCTCTGTTTTGCTCTACACGTTTTTAAGAATGGGAAACCTGCCACACCTGGCTACCATGAACTCCCTCTCTGCCCATAACCTGAATCATTGGTTCCTCAGATGACCAGAAGAGAGTCCCAAAGTCTACTCCTTTGAAAGTCTACAAAGTCAGTGGGAGGCCTCAGAGTAATCCCTTAGTGTTTCTTCTCAATGTGGCGTAATTATTGTCATTCAAAAAAACTGTTTTCTCTGCTCCTTACCTTCCATCCTCCTTACTTTCCTGAACCAAAGTACCTGAACCATTTATCCTGCCTCCATGACCAGAATCCTATTACTTTCACACTAGCCCATCTTCCTTCTCTTCAGTGCAGGTCAGGCTCTTCATGCACTACGCTCTTGTGCCTTTGCTCCTGCTGCTAGCCACCTCCTGGACAGCTCTCCCCACTCCTTCATCTATCCAGATCCCATATACACCTCCATCGGGCTGCATTTGTCTCTACCACATAGCCTGTCCTAGTAACTTCAGCCTATAGAGGTTGATACCATCTCTAACTTCCTGCAGTATTCAGATACATCAGAAAATAACACTAATACAGATTTTACTGTTCTTCATTATTTCATGTGTGCATGTATTCATCTCCTCAGTTAAAGGACCTGAGAAGGAAGAACTATATCTTTGATTTTTTTGTATTCTCTGTAGTCAACATGGTGCCTTGTTCATGGTAAATAACTACTATGATAGCATACTTTGAGACATCATATACTTGAGCACAATTAGCCTTCACATATTACATTAATCAGAACTCTTTGGGCTGCATACTGTGGCAACTCTGATCAAACCAACCTAGTTTAAAAGGAATTAGGTTCACCTAACTTAAATTATAGGTGTAAATTAATTTAAGGCCAAGTTAGATCCAACTGCTCATATAACATTAAAAATCAATCTTTCTACAATGACATCAAAAAGAAAAAAAATACCTAGGAATAAATTTAACCAAAGAGGTGAAAGATGTGTACACTGAAAACTTTAAGAAATCAATTAAAGAAATTGAAGACAAAAACAAATGGAAAAATACTGTGCTCATGGATTAGAAAGAATTAATACTGTTATAATGTCCATACTCCCCAAAGCAATCTCCAGATTCAATGCAATCTCTATCAAAATTCCAATGGCATTTTTCACAGAAATAGAACAAAGAGACTCCCAATAACCCAAGCAATCTAGGAAAAGAATAAAGCTGGAAGCATCACACAACTTGATTTCAAACTATATTACACAGATGTCATAATTAAAACAGTATGGTATTGGCATAAAAATAGGCTCATCAATCAATGGAGCACAGTAGAGGAACCAGAAATTAGCATACGCATATACAAACAATTTATTTGTGACAAAAGAGCCAAGAATATACAATGGGAAAAGGACAGTCTCTTCAATAAATGGTATGAGGAAAAATAGACAGTCTCATGCAAAAGAATGAAACCAGACCCCTAACTTACAGCACACTTAAAAATTAACTCAAAATGTATTAAAAAATTTAATGTAAGACCTAAAACATAAAACTCCTTAGAGAAAATATAGGTGACAGGCTCCTTGACATTGGTCTTAGCAATGATATTTTAGATTTGACACCAAAAGTAAAGGCAACAAAAGTGAAAAGAAACAAGTAGGACTACATCAAACTAAAAAGTTTCTGCATAGCAAAGGAAACCACCAACAAAATGAAAAGGTAACCTAGTGAATGGAAGAAAATATCTGCTAATCATCTATGGGATAAAAGGTTATTTTCCAAAATGTATATAAAGAACTCTTACAACTCAGTAGCAATATATATATATATATTAGAAAATGGGTAGAGGGGTGCCTGGGTGGCTCAGTGGGTCAAAGCCTCTGCTTTTGGCTCAGGTCATCATCTCAGGGTCCTGGGATCGAGGCCTGCATCGGGCTCTCTGCTCAGCGGGGAGCCTGCTTCCTCCTCTCTCTCTGCCTGCCTTTCTACCTACTTGTGATCTCTCTGTCAAATAAATAAAATCTTAAAAAAAAAAAAAAAAGAAAGAAAGAAAGAAAGAGAAAATGGGAGAGGATTAAATAGAAATTTTTTCCAAAGAAGAGAGACAGATGGCCAAAAGGTGCATGAAAAGGTGCTCAACATTACTCATCATCAGAGTAAATGCAAATCAAAATCACAAACAGATATCTTCTCACACCTGTTGGAATGGGTATTTTTAAAAAGACAACAAATAACAAGTGTTGGTGAGGATGTGGAGAAAAGGGAACTCTCATGCATATTGATAAGAATATAAATTGGTGCAGCCACTGTGGAAAACAGTGGGGAGACTTATAAAAAAAATCAAAAAAAGAACTTCTATATAATCCAGCAATTCCCTTCCAAGGAATTTCATTTTCTGAAGAAACTCTTTTTGAGTTGGTGTTATCACTGGGGCACCTGGAGGGTTCAGTGAGTAGAGCATGTGACTTTTGACCTCAGGGTTTTCAAGCTCCAAATTGGGTGTAGAGCCTACTTTAAAAAATAAAAATAAAAAAAACTTTTAATAAAATTTTAATAAGTTTTAATAAGTTAAAAAGATATATGCACCCACATATTCACTACAGCATTTTTTACAATATCAAGATATACAAACAACCTAAGTATCCACTGGTAGATGAATGAAGAAAATGTGGTACACACACACACACACACACACACACACACACACACACACACAGTATTATTCAGCCACAAAAAAAGGAAGTCTTGCCATTTGCCACAACACGGAGGGACCAAAAGGGCATTTTGCTAAATGAAGTGAGACAGAAAGACAAATGTGTGATCTCACTTACGTGTAGAATCCAAAAAAGGTAAAGCAAAAACCAAGCTCAAAGATACAGAGAGAAGAGACGAGTCATTGCCAGAGGCAGGGGTGGGAGTGGGTAAAATTGGTGATGAGAGGCAAAAGGTGCTAAATTCCAGGTATAAAATAAGTAAGCTATGGTGACACTCTGTTGAGCATGGAAAATACAGTTAAAACCACACTGCATGTGTGAAAATTGATGAAGAAAACCTCAGAAATTCTCATCACAAGAAAGATAATTCTGCAACTATGTATGCTGACAATATCAACCTTACTTACTGTGATGATCATTTTGCAATATAGCTGATCCTTGAACAACTCGGGGATTAGGGATGACTACTCCCACGCAGTCAAACATCCATGTATAACTCTGACCAACCTAAAACTATTAATAGCTCACTGTTGACCAAAAACCTTACTGACAACATGGTAGTCATTTAATACATATTGTGGAAGTTGTATATCTACCCTATTCTTACAAAGCTAGAGGAAAGAAAATATTAAGAAAATCATGAGATACACAAAGATAAGCACAAAATGGATGAAAGACCTCAATGTGAGAAAGGAATCTATCAAAATCCTAGAGGAGAACATAGGCAGTAACCTCTTTGACATCGGCCATAGCAACTTCTTTCAAGACACGTCTCCAAAGGCAAAGAAAACAAAAGCAAAAGTGAACTTTTGGGACTTCAAAAGAAAAAGCCTCTGCACAGCAAAGGAAACAATCAACAAAACAAAGAGGTAACCCACGGAATGGGAGAAGATATTCGCAAATGACACTACAGACAAAGGGCTGATACCCAAGATCTACAAAGAACTCCTCAAACTCAACATCCAAAAAAAAAAATGATCACATCAAAAAATGGGCAGGAGACATGAACAGACACTTCTCCATAGAAGACATACAAATGGCTAACAGACACATGAAAAAATGTTCATCATCACTAGCTATCAGGGAAATTCAGATCAAAACCACCTTGAGATACCACCTTACACCAGTTAGAATGGTCAAAATTAACAAGACAAAACAACAAGTGTTGGAGAGGCTGCGGAGAAAGGGGAGCTCTCTTATACTGTTGGTGAGAAAGCAAGTCGGTGCAGCCACTTTGGAAAACAGAGTCCTTAAAAAATTAAAAATAGAGCTACCCTATGACACTGCAATAAGGATACAGATATAGTGCAAAAAAGGGCCATATGTACCCCAATGTTCATTGGGGCCACAATCGCCAAACTGTGGAAAGAGCCAAGGTGCCCTTCAACAGACAAATGGATAAAGAAGTTATGGTCCATATACACAATGGAATATTACCATTCCATTGGAATGAATAACCAACTTTTGTATCGACATGGACAGGACTAGAGGAGATTATGCTGAGTGAAGTAAGTCAAGGAGAAAAAGTTAATTATCATGTGGTTTCACTTACTTGTGGAGCATAAGGAGTAACATGGAGGACATTAAGAGAAGGAAAGGAAATGTGAACTGGGGTCAATCAGAGGGAGATGAAACATGAGAGACTGTGGACTCTGAGAAACAAACTGAGGGTTTTGGAAAGGAGGGGGAGGGGGGATAGGTGAGCCTGGTGGTGGATACTGAGAGCACAGATTGCATGGAGCACTGGGTGTGGGGCATAAACAATGAATTTTGGAACACTGAAAAAATAAAAGAAATTATTAAAAAAATAAACATCTATACCCCTTAAAAAAAGCATCAGAGAAAATACATTTACAGTACTATACTGCATTTATCAAAAAAAAAAATCCAAGTGTAAGTGGACCTAGGCAGTTCAAACTCATGTTGTTCAACAGTGAATTATTTAAACAAATACAGAATCAGTAAGCTGTATATCTGAACCTGATATATTACATGTCAATTATCCTTGAAAGAAAGAAAGAAAGAGAGAGATGGAGGGAGGGAGGAAAGGAAGGAGGGAGGGAAGAGAAAGAGACTCCTCCATATCTCTATTTTGTTTTCTTCTGAGTTTCCTCTTAGGCAGTCAGTTGACCGTGAGGGAAAAAGGCTGCCACCAGAAACTCCAGGCTTTCCTCTATCACCCCAGAAACCCAAAAGAAAGAAACATTAGGGTGAAATTACCTCTGACATAGGTCAAAAATGGTTGACTGATAGCTACTTGATATGTTTCAATGGAAGAGTTCCAGAGTCCCCAAGGCCTAAAGTTCACTGGCTCAGCTTCAATGTCATGCCCACTATTATCCAAACACTGTGGCCACTAGAAGAGACCACTCTTTTTTACCACATCTGAGACACATGCTCCTTCATGAGCCAAGTTACAAGAAATGAGGGCAGACTGATTCATCAAAGAAAACTTAAGGTGCTATTATCAGAAAAGGAGGAATAAAAACAAAGGAGACAAAACATCAGATGCCCACTGTGCGTAAAAGAGACACAAAATGTGTCAGTTTATCATGAAGGTAATGGAGACTCACTTGAGCAAACCTCACCTGCACAGACTTCAAAACCATTTACCTAGGTTTGTATTTATATTTTTAAATTCTTTTTATTTTTTTTTACAAGTGAGTTTTATTTGCACTCTGACCCAAGCACAGATCCCACATACAGAGTTCTCATCTGCACGATGGTACAGCTACCAGTTATTTTGCACTGCTTTATTGGGCTTTATTTCATGTACAAAACAATGTGGCAGGATTCTTTTTTTTTTAAAGGGGGCCTCCAAATTATATAAGTTTTAGAACCCACAGAACATGGAAACGCAACTAGTAAAAATACTCAAACTTATTTTTGTAACTAGTATGTATTCCCAATATATTGTACTTCCTTCTGCTTTCAGTGGAAATAAAACATTTAGTCATTCACTCACCAAATTCTTCTCAACAACTCAATCTTTTTTGACACTAACAGGAACAGGAAATAACCCGATCATTCCCCTCAAATCTCTCCAACTTCTCAAAGCTCAGTATCCTCATGGATATTTCTTTGCCTCTGTCACAGACCAATACAAATAAAGTCCTTTTTCATTTTTGCCCCACCTTGAACTTCACTCCCAGATGAAACCTGCCTCCCAGTACCTCCGTGAGAGGCCAGCCTCCCTAGAAAGGCCCATCTCTGGGTCTCAGGGCAGTTCTTTATAGCCCCAACCTGAAGAAACTTAACAGACACTCCTAGTCATTCCAAGCTAACATTTATTTTTTAAAATTGCAAATCAAAATGAATTCTCTGAAATTACCAACCAGAAAACGTGAAATGTAAGGGGGATCTTACACTGGAGAGAATCTAGGCTAGGAGATGAGGTCCAAGCAAATTAACCTACAGAGGACCGATTCTTAGGGCTGTGCTGAAACTGGGTCTGGATGACCAGAAAGTGTGCCCTTCTTACTGGGATTTCCAACTGCACTTTACCCTTCTATTTGGCAGTCAGACAGCCCCAGGAATGTAAATTCATGCTGTTCCCAGTGTGGGGGAAGGTGAGGGAACTAAGCCTGCCTGCTGCTATTCTCATTACAGCATTTGTGCCTGAGAGAGACAGCTAGGGCACCGATACTCCTCCACCCTCTCAGGAAAATGGCTTGGGCTGTGTATCACGGAAGGCCCAGGGGCACCTACAACCGACAATTACCGCTTAATCCCCCAGCAGGTTTCCAAATGTGTAGTCCTTCAGATGTGTCACCGAGTTTGAACCCATTTTTCCCCTCCCCCCGCCTCCTCCGAGAAATATGGCTAGAAACCCGACAGCACAAAATTGTTGCTTTTTTTCTTTTACTTTGTTGAAATTGTCTCTAGGCAGAAGAAGGGGGGAGTCGAAACCAGATGGTTGTAGTTGGAGTAGAAGCCTACTACTGAGGAGCTTTGAGACACTCAAATCTGGTGGCAGCCACTATCGTCCTACAGGGAAAGGGGACAAACAAGAGAAGGGTGGCAAAAGATTTCCGGAAGACTGACGGTCAGGGTCCTTTTGTTTTTATCCTCCGACTGCACCCAGGTAAAACAGAGTCTCCTTTCCTTTAATTCTCCAAAATACTACCTACCAACCTTGGTTTAGTTAAAGCAGACTTTAACTCCTGGGGGTGGGGGGTGGGGGGTGGAAAGGGTTACTTGTTACAAAAGGGATTTATATCACCAGGACTTACACAGTTTACAAATGAGTATTACCCATTCTTCCTTAAGGCCCCTTAGCCTGCCTTTATCTATTTGGTCAGCATCCCCATCACTCACCAAATGCTAGCAAACCTCACTGAAAAATCTGAAGTGTTCCTCAACTTCTCACTACACACAGAAGCACAGAGAAAATGGAGACTGAGGAAAGAGGAAAAGTCAGAGCGTTGGCCAGGAGTTGGCTTCTTTTATCTCCCAGTATTAGGGGAGACTCAGCCAACAGGAGAGCTCCCTGCCCTGGTCTCCAAGCCATCCAAATACATGGAGGGAGGGGCACAACAAGATTCTCAATCTTCTGTCAAATACCGGGCAACTACAACTGAATATCCATTCAGAAGTCCACCTATTCGAGTTTTTCTCTTCCCCCAATAGACGGTGTCTCCTTCACCACTAGTTCAACTTTCCAGCACCAACTGGGTGTTCTATAATTCCTCTCCACCCTGCCACTAACTGCCTGGAGTTAGCATCAGACTCCATGGTTTAAGGACTCTGTCCCACAAAACTGCCCACACTTCAGAGATGGTCACAAGTATCAAGTCCCCAGATTGCTCACACTCTGGTCACATCTGACACTCATTCAAGGGCTCCCACAAAACCCCCTCAGATTGCATAATTTGTCAGGGTGACTCAAAGAACTTGGGGAAGTGATTTAGCTACCAGTTTACTATAAAGAATGCGATGAAGTGGGGCACCTGGGTGGCTCAGTTGGTTGGGCGACTGCCTTCGGCTCAGGTCATGATCCCAGAAACCTGGGATCAAGTCCCACATTGGGCTCCCTGCTCGGCGGGAAGCCTGCTTCTCCCTCTCTCACTCCCCCTGCTTGTGTTCCCTCTCTGGCTGTGTTTCTCTCTGTAAAATAAATAAAATCTTAAAAAAAAAAAAAAAAAAAGAATGCGATGAAGGAAGAGAGACCCAGGGCAAGGTATGGGAGGGGGGATGTAGAGCTTGCCAGCTTTCCGAACTCTCCACACCTTCAACAACCCAGAAGGTCCCCAAATCCCACTGTGTGGTGATTTTTATGGAGGTTTCATGATGTAGGTATATGACTGATAAGGTTACTGGCTATTCATGATTACATCAACCTCTAGCCCTTCTCCTCTTCAAGGAAGTTGGAGGTGGGACTTAGAGTTCCAAACCTCTAACCAATTCTTAGTCTTCCCAGTGATGAAGACTCTTATCACCCTTCTCTCTCAGGATATTTTAAGGGTTTTAGGAGCTCTGTGACAGACACAGGGGATGAAGACCGAGTATCTTTCTTATCCCACTCCATTAGGTTTACCTATCTTGTTAAACAAATAAACAAAAAGAGGAAAAGAAAATCCCAGAGACACTCTCCTGAAGGTATTGGTCTTCCTATTTCTCACACTCCCTGTGTGTGTACTCTCCATATCCCCTTAAGAGAATGACCACCAGGAACGTCTGATTTGTTCAAGAGGCTTTTGGACACATAATTCGTTCCCTATGGTAGACCTCTTTATCTGTCCCCTCCAAATAAATCATTCATGAGAACAAACAGAGCAGAATGCCAACTCCTCTTCTTCCCACAAGAATCTCCCGATGTCAGTAATAAAAGTGGACTTAAATGGCCCAGCAACTCATTCCCACCCCCCATTACACAGGCATCCATCCCCTCAACTCTCCTGGACCACCTCCACCAGCCTTTGGTTCACTGATGTCCCATAAAGGAGAACAAATCCTTCTGAATGTCCAAGCAAAACCTCGGGGCTCTTCCTTGTTAGGTCTCTAACAGAACACAGACCGGGTCTGGACACTCAGGAACACAAGACCAGAAACTTTCCTGGTGAAAATGGGAGGAGGACCAATTTAACTAAAGCTGTGTGTTCCGCCCTACAGGCTGCTAGGGCCCCTGGGTGCACGCCCAACAAAGACAAAACAAACAAAAAACACACCTATGGCAGCACCACACTCAAGGAAACAAGCTTTCCTTTTAGGTCATCAAGACATGCTCCTTTTGAATGAAAAACTTCAATTGCTCCTGTGTTTGGGCTTTGATTATCTGTATAGGCCCCCAGATGGCCTCAGAGAGTGAGGGCCTTCAAGGCACGGAGGTCGGTTTGAAATCCATGTTTAGGTCCCAGCATGTGGCAATGTGCTCCACTCTGATGACACTTTTCTTTCGTTTCTAAGAATAGCGCAGATGAAGTAATATTGCAACTGGCGTTCCTGAGGATTTGATTGGGTAAGTGCATAAACTGTGGAGGGAGAAGGGGCGGGGAGGAGGGAGTTCTCTGACCGGATCACATTAGTATTCCCGTCCTATCAATGTGCGGGACAGCGCACAACGTCAGGCGGACCGATTCCCTGCGTCTGCCAGTCCCGCCACGGATTCATTTAGGATCCTCAAACAGATGAGCCCGTAGAGACGGGGATCAAGGCAGCCTATTAGAGTCCATTGCCTGCTTCAGGGACAGCCAGCCCTTCCAGGCCTGGTGACGGGGGAGGGAGGGGAAAGACGACGGAGCGCTGCTGCGGGAAGACACTGAAGCAAGAGCGACACTCATACCCCCACCACCCCCACCTTACAGCGCAGGCTTTGAAAGCTGCTCCCCCATCTGAATGGAAACTCAGAACCGCCTGGCGGCGCGTTCCTTCTCGCCCAGCGTTGCAATCCATGCCGAGGGAAAGGTAGTGCGAGCCCTCGCCAGCGCCCAGCTCCCGGGACAGGGCCGGCAATGCTGCTGAGCAGAACTTGACCAAGCCCCTTCCTCGCTCATTAGTGGAAGCGATGCTGCAAGGCACAGCCAGCGCTTCCCCAGCTCTCCTTCAAGCTGAAGGTTACCCACCCGCGCAGCCAGCCCCAACCCTGTGAGCGCCGCGCCTCGATTCCCGGCTCAGGCTGCTTGGCGGCGCGCAGGGCAACGACCGGGCCGCCCGCGCCGGGGCGCACTGCACCAGCGGCTTTGGCTTGGTGGATGTGTATGCATGAGTTCTGCACCGAATGGGCGCAAAAAGCGCCCCAGCCGGTCCACCCGCTCCTCGATCTTCCAGATCAGCAAGCCCCCGCTGCAGAGCGGGGAGTGGGAGCGCAGGGGCAGCAACTCCGAGAACGCCCACAAAACCCAACGAGCCCTGGACGACTGCAAGATGGTAGGTGAAAACTGCGCCTTTTTTTTCTCTTTTTTTGGAGAGGAGGTGGGAGCATCTTGTGTGTTAATCATTTGCTTGACTGCCAGCCACTCCCCCACCCTCATCTCCTCCATGCCGATCACGTGCACATGTACTATTTTTAAATCTGCAGTCCCCAGATTCGGGGTGACACCCGGGTCGTAATGTCCCCGCAAAGAAGTGCCATGGCAAGGGTCTTAGGGTCAGCGTCTGTAAGTCATGCCTCTACCCCCTCAGAGAATAGTGGGTGCGAAAGACCCAGTGAAGTGGCTTGCTCACCCGGGAGGAAGGAGATGGGAAGGTGGGGGTGCTGCTTTGTGGGGAGACAGCAAGCAAATAAACCCAAACAGAGCACACGGGGCGCTGCGGAGGGGACGAAGGTTCCGGCGCAGAGGTTGTGGCCAGTCTTCCCGTCAGGATCCTGGTGGCCTGGGAGGAGGTGAACGGTTTCCCTATCGCAACCGATCTCTGGCCTTGTCCCCATGCAACTTAAAATCCTTATCTTAGCTGTAGTCAAGGGGAGCATTATATGGGAGAGTTCCCAACATCAAGCTCTAGTGACCTGGGAGTCGCATATGTTCTTACTCTTCAGAAATTGAGTTGGGGGTGGGGGTGGGGGTGGAGGACGTCTGGAAATAGAGCTTCCAGGACGGACCGGACTTAACGATGAAGATAAGCACTCGCCTTGGACAAAGAAAAACTTACCATCTTTGTGCCTTGATCGTTAACCAGTCTGTAGGCTCCTTAGCTGGAGACTTGTGGAGTTGCCTGAGGGGTCACTGAAAACCCATATTTGTATACACCCAAATAGGAAACGTTCCTGAGAGAAATTCAATTCTTTTTCAGCTTGTCCAGGAGTTCAACACGCAAGTGGCCCTGTACCGAGAGTTGGTCATTTCTATCGGGGACGTCTCGGTCAGCTGCCCCTCACTCCGGGCGGAAATGCACAAGACCAGAACCAAAGGCTGTGAAATGGCTCGTCAGGCACACCAAAAACTTGCTGCCATCTCTGGGTAGGAGACTCTTGGCGTTATTTTTGGTCATACATATATGTAATGCATGAATGCTGACAGTTATTTCTGGTGGTCAAGATCTGAGACGTGGTCTCTGCAAATCTGGGGTTTCAACCAATCACCCTGAGATCAAGATTCTTTTGAGAGCTATAGACAGACTAAGTAGGTGCCAAATTACAAGCTGAAGGTTGTGTGATTCGTGAATATACATATATTCAAGATTTGGGTCATACATGACTTTTCTTTCTTTCTTTCTTTCTTTCTTTTTTAATTAACTTGCAATAAGCTATCCACATATCGGGATGCAGGGCTTCTAAATTTTTTTTTTGCAGAACATTTGGCTGTCAAAATGAAGTTAAGTCATCATGCCTCGAGATTAATTGTCATCTGCTGCTAAACATCTACTGCACGAAGGCCAGTTCAGTAGAGAGAAAATCTTTGCCAAATCCCAAGTTTACTAAACTATTTATACCAGGAGATAAATTCCTGTGATACCATTTAAAATAAAATCCCCAAAATAAAGTCTTGGACATAAATTACTCTCCTCACTGTAGTGGATGAGAGGAAAGTTTTAACTGAAGAAAATTTTTGTGAAGACTGGGAAATTCACACATCCATCTAAACCCAGGCTATTCATGTGCCCCTCCCCATTATTTTTATTTCTTTTAATCACCCTTATGGATCCCCAGTTCTATTTTAGATGCCAATACAGTGAGCGAAAACTTCTCTTCTGAGACCCCATCTACTTCTTCCTGATCTCTTGATATCAGGAAAGAAATTAGTCATGGATTTGGTCAACAGTTCCTATACTCAAATAAGAACATAGAGCAAGGAAACACAGGAACAGTTATAGAAATACATTAAGTGTTTGATAACGTCTGGATATAACCTTTATCTGTTTATCTGTGTGTGTCTGTATCATAATCGAAGTTCAAGTCTATCAGACTAACCTGATAATGTTGCAGATTGATCACACGTAGAAATGGTATCTAATTTATCCATTTGAAAGAATCACTCTTTGCCATTTTTAATGCCAATAATGTGTACATGGCCAATAATATGTATACTGACTATTGGTATATATAGATTAGAAAGTCCTATGTTGCCTTTCTCAGTAACTGCATTTAACAAGTGGCATTTTATATCAAGAGAAAAGATACATTACCTAATGTCCTTGAAATGAGACATAAAGTATATTACAAACCTATTTAATTTGGTAGAAATATTTAGAAGGCTCATCCTTTTCTGTTTTACTGTTAAACTGTGCCTAACAGGGAGTGAACCCGGGATTCTATCTAGAAGGTGGAAAGGGATTCAGTGGTCAAGGCACTGGGGGAAGAAATGCAGGTGTGATAAATCCCAGAGAAGAAGGGAGGTAAAACAATCAGAAACGTAAAGCGGAATAGTGGTGGAATAAAAACCGTGCAGAAACAATGACTCAGAAGGGAAAACAGATTTACAACAGGAAATGTTATGCCCAGGCTAAAGAGTAGCATGTCTGTCAACTTTGTGGCCAAGACCGTATGACGGGGTCATATTCAGGACCCCTCTAAGGTTAAACTCAACTTGATGGCATGTTCTAATCACAGAAGATAGACTGGAGAAAGAAACAAGGAGTTCAATTTGGCCTGCATTACTAAGCACAAGAAATTCAGATCCTTTCGAAGTTTTGGGAAAGAAGGAGTCAAACTACTGGCTCCAAGTTGAGTTTTGAGGATTTGAGATGGGTTTCATGTACTCAGGGGTTGGTAGCCCCTTGCTATTTACTTTTATGTTACCTGTTATTGGGAACAGTTTCGTAAGACTTAGTGGGGAAATACATTGTTCTTAGAGCCTTGCACAGGTAAAGCCAACTCTGTACAATGTTCTAGGATAGGATCTGAAACATTTCCTCCTTAAAATAATGAATACAATTTAACCTTCTTTCTAAAAAAAAAAAAAAAATGAGAGCGTTATGACTGAAGGAAATCCCTTTAGCTTCTTACCATCTAGGTTTCATTAATGAAGGCTGTGATGATTCCTCTTGGTGGAATTCCATTCCTGACACTGCTAGTTATTTTGGCTCTCATGTCAAGTTTGCTGTGAAAGCTGGTAGGGAGACTGTAGCATTCACCTTAAAATCTGATACAGGGTTAAGAAAAACATGGGGCGCCTGGGTGTCTCAGTTGGTTAAGCGACTGCCTTCGGCTCAGGTCATGATCCCGGAGACCCAGGATCGAGTCCCACATCGGGCTCCCTGCTCGGCAGGAAGCCTGCTTCTCCCTCTCTCACTCCCCCTGCTTGTGTTCCCTCTCTGGCTGTGTTTCTCTCTATCAAATAAATAAAATCTTTAAAAAAAAAAAAAAAGGCTCCTGGGGAATGTAGAGACAAAACTGGCTTTTCTTGAGCCCCCATCACTTGCCAGCACAATCCAGTTAATTCACAGAATAATCCTCTGAGGGAGAGATGATTATTATCCTTATTTTTACAAACGAGTGTCAAAAAAGTTAAGGAACTTGCCCCAAGTCACACAACTAAGAAGTGCTATGGCTGTGATCTGGCCCCACATTGCAAGCTTCTGAAATCCACGATCCTTCCTCTACATAATGCTGCCAGTTAAAAAAGTATTATGTAAAAAGAAATGAAATACAAAAACATGCTAACATATGGATGACTCACAGGAAGAAGTCACTAAATCAAAGACACTAGTCACAAAATGCCACATATTATACGATTCCTTTGACATGAAATGCTCAGACAGAGCACATCTGTACACATCACAAAGTAGATTAGTGGCTGCCTAGATCTGGGAGTCATGATAGGGAGTCACTACCAATGAGCTTGAGGAAACTTTTTAGGGTGATGGAAGTGTTCCAAAATTGAACTGTGGTGATGATTGTACAACTAAATAGTTACTAAAAATCATTGAATTGCACATTCGAAATGAGTGAAGTTTACGAAGTGTAAAATATAACTCAGTAAGTATCTTGTAAAAAGGTATGATCACCATCACCATGAATAACAACACTTGGCCTTATTCTTTTCTACATACACAGCTTTTAGTGAAAAGGGTAGGAACCATAGGGATGGGGAGACAGAAAATTTGGCTCTCCATGCATTCATCGAGACGCCCGCCTGACACCTGTCACCTAAACTCCAACGCTCTGCTGAGTAGGAACATAGGTGGCACAAAACCAAGACTTGAAGCAGTAAATGAACTGACTTATTTCTTAACCAGCAAAGACCACTCCTTTCCTGTTTATCACTTGGCTTTGGGGCCAGAGGAGGGAGAATGGGTTGAAGGGAGACAGGGTAAAAAGAGGATGAGGCAAGATAAACAAAAAAAGGAGAAAAGCCAATGGGTTTTGATTAAGCCACAGGCACTTAGACCCCCTTCATCCCTAAATGACATCCTCTAAGAATGGTGACCACAACAGAAGAAAACCGAGACTGTGTTTTTCACTAGCTGGCCCTGGGAAGGAAGGCCATCATCATGACACCTTCTTAGACTGTGTCTAGGTCAGCGAAAGTTGCGGTACATTTTCTTTCAAAGGCAACTGATGTCTTCTGGACAGAGCGAAACAGGTGAAGCCCCAGACTCTTCTGTCTGGTTTGAGTGACCACACTGTCCCTTTCTGGTGGTGATCCTCTCATTAGTATGAAAACTAACAGGGGCCTCAGGGATCCCTTGCTAGAATGGTCCCCAAACTTGTTTCAGCAGCAGACTATTCCTTCCATCTAAATGTGGAAAGTCTGACTTAGAAGGCAGGCTGAAAGTGGCATTGCTGTGTCCTGCTGTGTGTGTGTGTGTGTGTGTGTGTGTGTGTGTGTGTGTGTACATGCGTGTGCACACATCAGGGGTAGGTGACTACCAGGGCCAGTGACCTTGGACTTCCTTCCCTAGATGACTCCTGAACTACCTTTGAAGAATCCCTAGGGCTTCAGCACACAGAGTGTTCTCATATAGCACAATTGCCTTCTTTCATATTTGAGGAGATTTAGAGGTTTTCAAGCGACTTTAGAGGCAACTTGGGCAAGTATATGTGTAGACTTAGCATTTAAGCAGACTTGGGCAGAGAACCCGTCTTCTGTGACCTTGATGGAACTACGTCACTGTCTGAATCTCAATTCCCTCCTCTGTCAAGTAGTTGTCATGCTCCCCGTGGGGTAGTTGAGCGGGTCTGTGGGGCCAAGTACGTGACTCCCAGCCTCCCGAGGTTACTCTGCCAATCCAAGGCTGCTCTAAAACCAGAACCCACGCCAATTCGCTCCATGGTCTGGCACCAGTTCCGTCAAACACACCATGTCCTGAGAACCAAAAGAAAGCGTAGCGCACACGCGAAGGCTAGGAACGCCCTGGAGGGACCAGTAACTTCCAGCAGACGCCAGGAGATGGTGCTGTGGCTGGAGGGCTGGGCGATGGGCAGACAGGCACACTGTCCTGGGTACACAGCCTTTGCCAGTGTTCAAATCTCAGCCCTGCCTTTTTTACAAACAGTATAGCCTTGGATGAAGGTAGATTCCGTCCCTCCCTGCCTCAGTTTTCTCATCAGATAATGGGGTTAATAGCTACTGAGACTGAATCATACGGTATTGTAAGGACTGAGTAAGTGAACATATATCAAGCACTGAGAAGACTGACTAGCACATGGTTATACTATTATGAAATTCAGATTGTGTTCACATAATTATTCATAAGACATGCAAAATTCAGGACATCATGATACACTTACATGAACACAAATTTATCCATTAAATATTTGTCAAATAAATACTCCGGTTGAAATAAATTTTTATCTTAGTTCCTTATATTATGTTTGAAGGAATTTTCTAGGTTGAGGCTTCCCAGATGGCTATCAAAAGGCTTTTTTTTTTTTTCTTGAGAGCATGAGTAGCGGGGAGAGACAGAGGTAAAGAGAATCTCAAGCAGGCTCCACTCCCAGCACAGAGCTTGACATGAGGTTCGATCTCACAACCCTGGGATCATGACCTAAGCGAAAACCAAGAGTCAGATGCCAGCCAACTGAGCCACCCAGGAACCCCAAGTCTTCTTCTTTAAAACCTTAATAACAATATGGATATATGAGGGCTCAAAAGTAGTTTAGATTTTCTTTGTATAAATCAAACTGTATTCCTCATAAATTAGATCATATTTATAAAATCTTTTGGCCCACCTCTGGTACAGTCTGTGTGACACTGGACAAATCTGTTTAATTCTTTGTGCACCTCAGTGAAAGGGCCTGAGTGACCTGAGTCTTCTAGCTTCACCATTCCAGTGTTCTATGTTAATTCAGGGGGAATCACACAGACTTTGGTTACAGAACTGAGCTATGAAAAATAAATTAGCATCATACATGCAGCTTGATGATTGAATTCCAGAGGTAATTTGTTGAGATGTGAACATACTATGACCATAAGAAGAATCTTAATTTCCTAATGGATTCTGGGAATAATGTAATGAATATCGCAGAGTCCCAGAGATTTCAGATTTTTCCCTCCAGCAATTAGTTTCCTGACCAGCCATCCAGCCATGCCTAGTTTACCCTGCTTTCCTGCTTCTATCTCTCCTCCTGTTTTCTTTTTTTGGTCTATTTTAGTTCTGTCTGACTTCTATTTGACTTTTCTGCCCCATTTTTTTCCAGTCCCACTTTTAGCTGGTTCTTATTTGTTCCTTGTTCTGTTTGCTAGGAAGTCAGGAGAGCAGGGAGAGGGAGAATTCAGACTGGTGGCTCACCCGGTAATGTTTCCTTTCTGCACTGGGGCTGAGACAGCAGCCAGTACGTGGGGCGGGAGAGTAGCCTGGAGGCAGCCCTCACAGCTTTCTTAATTCACATGATGGAGAAGGCCTTCTTAGTACCAGAGGCCTGGTTGGCAAGCCTGCCAAGCCACCCACTCTGTCCTGTATGTTCCCTATTACAGGTGTTTTTGCTTTAAAGACGTTAAGTCTCACTGGTCAGATAATGAAAGGGGACTTACATATGCTATCCATCAAAGGGAAGGATGGAAGAACAATTCTATGTTAGTGCTAGGGCTGCAGTAACAAAGTAGCCCCCAGTGGGTGGCTGAAGCATCACAGAGTTCTTGTCTTGCAGGGGGAGGGGACACAGGAGGGGTGGTTCCTTCTGAAGGTTGGGAGGAAGAATCTGTTCCTCTCTTCTAGTTTCTGGGGCTTTGCTGACAGTCCTGGTTGTTCCTTCACTGGTCGAAATGCCTCTGTCTTCATCTTCACACATCCTTCCCCCCATGTATGTGTGTGGGTCCAAATTTTTTCTCCTTGTAAGGCAACCAGTCATATCAGATAACGGAGGGACGTAACCTATTCTCATACTAACAGAACTAATTATATCTGTGATGATGTATTCCCAAAGAAGATCTCACTCTGAGGTACTAAGAGTTAGGAAGAGTTATTCCTCAACATAAGAATTTGGGGCTGAGGAGACATCATTCAACCCAGAGCAAATTCCTTTGGCCCATCTGTAGGAGAATGAACACTCTGATTGTTGGGCCCAGTGGAAATGGAGGTAGAGCTCAGCCCAGCACCTTGTGTATTCTCTCAACACTTCCACACAAATACTCCCCAGTGCCCAGTGCTTTGTCATTTACAAGACTTTATTTAGCTCACATTAGGGATGGAGTTTGTGACCAAGGACTAGATCACTTGCTGTATGAAATGAATGTGATCACAAAGGTACGCAGTCCCCAAAATGGCCAGCCCCTGGCTCTAATCAATTTAAGTACTAGTGTATAACTATGTAACATCGAGGTGGAACAAAAATCCAGCTACAAGACAGAATACTTGGCAGGTGGGGGAGGGATATAGGAGAGCCATGTGACAGTCCACAGAGGTGGTGTTCCCTTCCTCTTGTCTGCATGGCTTGGAAGTGGGTAGGTGCTGGCGATCTCTCAGCAGTACTAATACTGCTGCTTAAGAACCACAAGCACCTGACATAGTACTGACTGAGACCAGACTAAAGAACGTGCTATTACCAGCCACAACATGACAAGTGCTATGGAATCTAGATGGGGGCTCTCCGGTTGCCTGTTGAAGTAAGTCCCTTTTTTTTTTTTTAAGATTTTATTTATTTATTTGACTGAGAGAGCGATCACAAGTAGTTTGAAAGGCAGGCAGAAAGAGAGGAGGAAGCAGGCTCCCTGCTGAGCAGAGAGCCCGATGCGGGCCTCGATCCCAGGACCCTGAGATCATGACCTGAGCTGAAGGAAGAGGCTTTAACCCACTGAGCCACCCAGGTGCCCTGAAGTAAGCCTTTTTATGCTTTGAACAGATCTAATGACCTTCACCCTACTAGAGCCTTCTTAACCAATGATCCAGACAGAGAGAAAATGAAACTAAAATGAACTTTAGGAAAATTTATTGTTACTTTGTTATTGAGATGGTGAAGGGCAAGAGAGTGAGGCTATGTTTCTTCATGCTTGCACCCTGAGGGCTGAGTCAGTGAGGATACGTCCCTTTGGTTAGCTCATGAACTTGACTTGATACGGTAAAGCCTATCCCGACAAAGACTTCAGGAAGAACTGATCGGTTAGATTACCTTACATTTGGACCATTATTTCTTTATGATTTGCAGCTATAAAACCAGTATGTTGCTTTTAAACAACAGAAAACTTAATAAGCACACCTAAGGGGCACCTGGCTGGCTCAGTTGGTTAAGCGTCAGCCTTAGGCTCAGGCCCTGTTCTTAGGTCCTGGGATCCGGTCCTACACTGGGCTCCATGCTCAGTGGGAGTCTGCTGCTCCCTCTGCCCCTCCCCCCTTCGTGTGTCCTCTTTCTCTATAATAAATAAAATCTTGGGGGGGAAAAGAAGGCATACCTAAGAGCACTTCCCAGGGCATAGGTATTCATTATTACAGTGGATCAGCAGGCAGGGTGTTATTCTAAGATTACTCAAATCATGTTTAAAGTTATTCGATAAAATGCCACCCTAACATCTGTGTGCTCAGTGGATATTGAAGGGTTAAATAATGATTTTCCATTAGGTTCACCTTTAAAAGGCATTTTTTAAAATTTCAGCCCTTGAAAATTTAATTGCATCTCTTCTAAAATGTTATCTACATGAAGCAAATCTCAAGAGCAGTAACTATATTCATTTATTTCCTCTGCTCTACAAGACTTTAAAAAAGCAAAAGCCACATTAAAAAAATGTAATTGCTTGTCTATATGCCCATATGTATATTGCTTGTCTATATATATCTATATATATCTACCTACATGTGTTTTGTATAAACAAATACTAAAATTTGTGAAAAAGACTTGTTAGTGAAAAGTGTCTGAGCCTTTAAACAGAAGAGCTGGGGCGCCTGGCTGGCTTAGAGGGTTAAAGCCTCTGCCTTCGGCTCAGGTCATGATCTCAGGATCCTGGGATCCAGTTCTGCTCAGCAGGGAGCCTGCTTCCTCCTCTCTCTCTGCCTGTCTCTCTGCCTACTTGTGATCTCTCTCTCTGTCAAATAAACAAATAAAACCTTAAAAAAAAAAAAAAACTAAACTAAAAAACCAGAAGACCTGATTTAGCAAATAGAGATTCCTCCATCAGGTTAACAAAAATCAACTTGACGTTTGCAGCTCTAAGGAGACTAATCATCAACACCAATTTAACTGAGTTTGAGAAAAAGGGGGGATATATGGATGAACCCAGAAGTCGAATGCCTAGTGTATTCTTTAGTTGCTAAGAATAAGTCAGTAAATAGTCTCAGTTAGTAAACTCTGTGAGGTTTAATCTTCCTCAGTGTCCACCCTGTCTCTCCTTTCCTCCCCTTTTCCAAGGTCACCCTCTTAGCTCACAGATGGTCCTCCCCAGGCCATCAAGTACTGTACTCTCTCCCAGTCGCTCTCTATACAGTCAGTCTTTCACCTCTTCTTTTCAATATTCACCAGTTCTAGACTAATCCTCCTGTAATTTTCCTCTGACCCTGCCACTTCTTTGCCTTTAAGCTTTAAACCATCACCCATTACCTGTAGCCGTGTTTCCTCAAACCTGATCCTCCCTGGATTGGCTGTCTCGGAATCACCTGTGCCCTCACTCCTAAAGAAGCAACATCTCTAGAGAGTGAGGTGTGGATATTCCAATTTTTAACAAGTACCACCCCTTCCCCCCAGGGGATTCTTGAACATGGTAAACATGAGGCCTGTCAGCCTAAAGCAGTGGTTGTCAACTTGGGCTATCTGGAATCACCTGGGAAGCTTTTAAAAAATTGCTGATGCATGAAGTCCATCCTTAGAGTTTTTTGTTTAAACTATCCCGGATGCAGCCTGGGCGTTGGGGTATTTTTTTAAAGCTCCCCAAGTGGGCATCTCTATCAAAATGGCTTATACTTGGCTACATTTAACAAAAAATTCAAAGAAGCAGTTGCTTAAAGACACCAGGAAGTTTCTTCTCATAGAAAAGCAGCCCGAGAATGGGAATTCAGAACTGGCATAGTGGCTGCAAGAAATCACTGCGCGGTTGCCCACTCTTAGCAGATGCCTTCCACCCTCAGCCTGACTTTATGGTACAAGGTTGTGACAGGAGCTCCAGCCGGCGGTCCAAATTTCAGATGAGAGGAAAGGATAAAGGGGGAAAGGCCACACCTCCCAGCTGGGTCAGCTCTTTTTAAGATTTTATTTATTTGACAGAGAGAAACACAGCCAGAGAAGGAACACAAGCAGGGGGAGTGAGAGAGGGAGAAGCAGGCCTCCTGCTGAGCAGGGAGCCCGATGTGGGGCTCGATCCCGGGTCTCCAGGATCATGACCTGAGCTGAAGGCAGTCGCTTAACCAACTGAGCCACCCAGGCGCCCATCAGCTCTTTTTAAAGAAACCCAAACAAAACTTCTTCCAGAACTGCATCACGTGGTCCCACCTAACTACAGAGGAGACTGGGAAGTGTATTCTTCACTGACTGACACCTTGACTAGAAAGGAAAGGGAGAGAATGGATACTGGCCAGCAACTAACACTCTCAGCCACAGCACCCAAACTGTATTCTTGGGCTCTTCTCTTACTATCTGACTTGTAAACTCTTTACTTACTCAAACTGACTTCTTATTCCCAGAAGTATACAAAGGATGGTCCCAGACTATTAATCTACATCTGTGCATTCTCTCTATTAAAGCCTACCCTTCAGCCATTACTTTATTTTTAAAGATTTTGTTTCTTTACTTGACACACACACACGCATACGCACACAGACAGCAAGCATAAGCAGAGGGATTAGGAGAGGGAGAAGCCGGCTTCCCACTGAGCAGGAAGCCCGATGCGGGGCTTGATCCCAGGACCCTGATTCTATGACCGAGCCGAAGACAGACACTTAACCATTGAGCCACTCAGGCGCCCCAGCCCTTCAGCCATTAAAAGAGATCATTTACTCTCCCAAATGTCAAGGTCTTATGTGTAGTCTCCTCATAGCCCACCACATTCCTCACATGGAAATTCAAAAGAGAAGGGAGAGTCTCAAGGGGATTAAAAAGCCTCTGCCACTTTTAAATGGACCTATGGAAAAGGGAAGAGGTGAACGAACCACCTGGAAGGGCAAGAAGTTAGGCAAGGGGACCTTTGAAGCAGGCCAAGTATAATCTCCAGACAGGATGTGAAACGGGATAGGGCGTGCAGGGAGTATGAGCAGTGACACCCAAGAAATCAATTTGAAAAGATCGGCCTGAGATTGAGCGAGACTCTTTTGGAACAATTTTAAAACTTCCTTTAACAAATCAAAAGAATTTCATCAAGGAGTTAAAATATGATCAGCTATTAAGAATAAAAGATAGAGAGGCAGTGCTTTCTGGATACGAGGATAAGATGCAGGACGACCTATGATCAAGATTACACTAAGGTCATGGGGAGAAACTGAACTGGAAACTCGTCCAAACTGTTAGACAGCAGTTAGGTCCTAAAATGCATTTAACCTGTTGTTTCCTAAATTATAAACCTGTACAACATAGGACAGTGTATTCTGCAGGGAAATATATTCTTTTTGCAACTTGGGAAGTTTCCTCCCTGTCTGGGAAACTATTTATAGAGCACCCACCATATGCCACGTGCTCTTCTAGGTGCTGCAGATACAGCAGTTCTGAACAAAATAAAGAAGCTTCCTGAATTCTTAGTGAGGAGGATCAAGAAGTGCTATGGGTCTGAATGTTTATGTTCCTGCACAATTCCTATGTTGAAAACCTAACACCCAGAGTTATAGTATTGATAGGTAGGGTCTTTGGGTAAAACTTAAGCCATAGGGGGAAGCCTTCATCAATGGGATTAGGGCACTTATAAAAGAGGCTCCAGAAAGATCCCTCACTCCTTCCACCATGTGGAAGCACCAGCTAGGTACCACAAAGAGAGCCCTCGCCACGACCATGTGGCGCCTTACTCTTGGGCTGCCCAGCTCCCGGACCAATAGGCAATAAATTTCTGTTGTTGCAAGCTACCCAGCCAATCCATGATTTTTGTTCTAGCAGCCTGAATGCACTGAGAGAAAACTAACAGGCAAAAGAGAGTGCAGTTCAGGGGGTAATAAATGAAGAAAAGAGAATGATCGGATTAAGGAATGATGGATGACTGTGGGTAGTTATTTTCAGATGGGGCTTTCAGAGAGCCCCCTCCACCCCCAGAAGGTGAAATTCTCATCTAGTATCTGACCTTGAGAAGAGACCAGTCAGGTGATGATCTGTGAGAAAAGCACTTCAGCCAAAGGGAAGAGCAAATGTAAAAGTCCAAACATTAACTGACCTAGTTGTGTCTAAGGAAAAAAAAAAAAAGGAGAAGAAAACTAGATTATCAGTTTGGAATTATCTTCGGCTACAAGTAACATAGATAGGACTAAAGTAACTTAAACACAGAAGAGTTTATTTTCTCATGTCATTAAAAACTCAAGGGTAGGGGATAGTAAGCATTGGTTCGTGATTGAAAAATACCAGATATGAGATGTGAGAGGTCCCAAGACTGCTGCTCCAGCTCAAGAAACTGTGTCTATGTTCCCAACAGGGACTAAAAGGCAAGGATGAAATATAATTAAAGGCATCCCTTCCTGAAGGACTTTCTCAGAAGCATCACACAGAACTTCTGCAAGCCAGTGACGGGTCAGGACCAAGTCATGTGGAACTTCTGACCACCTTCATGCTCTGACTCACATACACCCCTTACCATACTAACTGTCCAGTGAGGACAGAACCTCCCAATCTGTAAGCCAAAGTGATGCTTCCTGAGGCCCAGGAGGGGATCTTTAGCGAGACTGGGGATGGGTAGGGAGCCTGGACGTGGCACATGGGGAAAGGGCTGCTACAGTAGGGAGAAAGAAGAGGGAGGTGATCCCTCAACATCTACTGGGCCCTTTCTGCCATTTTCTTCTTGCTTTGTTTATTCATTTATCCGTGAAATCCTGAACACCTACTCTGGCCCAGGCACAGTGCTAGGTTCTGGACATGTAAAGATAAAAACAACACAGCTCTGCGTCTGTGGAACTTAGGGGTCAGCATCTGTGCAGACACACACATCAAGTCACTGCAGAACACGGCCATGGGCGATGCGACAGAAATATGCCGGTGGGACAGGACAGACACAGAGGGGCAGTGATCAGCGCCGCTCCAGTGGCTGCAGCCAGGAAACAAGACTTCAAAAAGGGATTGTGGCGCTTGGACCACATTTTGAGGAACAAGCGGCAATTCCTTTCTTTTTAATTTGTGTGTCTGCAGATACACAAGATGGTTAGCGTTTCCATCTTGAACCCAGGGAAAGAAGAAATAGAAATGTCAATGTGGGAACCAGCAACGGGCTGTACCCTTTCACTAGTACATGTGTTCATCTGCAGTAGTATCTACTTAGTCCAGCGGGGGGGGTATTCGAGTCTGGTATTTTGGGTAAGAAATGCAGCCACCTCAAAGTAGCGGGGAGTAGACTAGAAGGGTCTCATCGTAGAGTCAACTGTGTAGGTAGGTGAGAGCTGGGGTTACCTCAGTAGTTTGATCACATGTGGACTACGGTCTTTGGGATTCTTTGTTTTCATTTTTCAGATTTTTTAAAAGATTTATTTATTTGAGAGAGAAAGAGCACATGCGAGCATGCACACAGAAGGGTGGGACAGAGTGGGAGAGAGTCTCGAGCAGACTCCATACTGAATGCAGAGCCCCACATGGGACTCAATCCCACGACCCTAAACGGAAACCAAGAGTCGGATGCTTAAGCGACTGTGCCACCCAGGCAACCCTGGTCTTTGGGATTCTTTGCACTTCTCCGTCTTGCCTCCACTAGAGTGGTACCAGCCCAAGTCAGTGAGGCTTCGGGGCTCTCTCTTGACTCCAGATGAGGGGCACTCCTGGATGCTTTCCAGGGCACCCAGAATACTCAATATTTTTGTCATTTTCTCTTTGTAGTACCTTTCTGTTGAGATATTTGGCTAATCGGTGGGGCTGGGGTTTGAACACGGGTCTCTGTAGCAGCAGAGTCTTTATTCTTAACACTATGCCGGGCCATTCACCAGAGGCTTTCCTTTCTTGGAATGGCCCCCAAATTGGCCTATCTGCTTTCCTGCCCTTTCTCTGCCACTAAAAACTATTTCTACTCAAAATCTCACTCCTCCCCTGGACACACTTCAGGACAAGGACCTCTTCACCTGGCACACAGATGCGTTTGAAGGCTTTTATGGTTTACTCAGCTAGTAAGAAGAGGAAAATAAGCAGGAAGGGGAAAAAAATACAATTATCATCTTTCTGAAGCTGCCAGTAGATTGTGAATGGACTTCGGCTACTGAATCCAGGAAGCCTCAGCACTTCTTTCTGAGCCTTGACTCTTTCAGACTTTCTTCCTCCATGTTAGGTCTACTCATATTGTTCTATTCTTAGGTGCCTTCTTTCCTGCTTGCCCGTGCAAGTCCTAAAAATGAGCATGTGCCATCAGACTTTGACTCAGGCCTGGGTAGGCCGAATTCTGGGATCCAGGAACCAACATGCTTCTTCCCAATAAAGGACATGTGAGGAGGAGTGAGACACCCCAGGATCACAGTGACACAGGCACCCTAAGGCATCAATGAGTACAGGGGTGAATAGAGAAACAGAAGTGAGGAATGCTATCAAGTGTGCAGGGTCTCAAAGGACAGAAAACGTCCCACTGAGGAGGTGATGGGTATACCCAAAAGAGTAACATTCAAGCTGGAGAAAAATAAAGGAAAAACTCAAAGAACAAGAATGGAAAGATATCATCAGACCCATCCCAAAACACCACTTCTTTAAATACCCCAGCACTTGGTCAATGAACCCACAAGAGCTTGTTTGCCAAGCAAATGGAGATGAAAATCACCGTAGTTACTTTCCACACTGCCCACCCCCCCAACAGAGTTCCAATTTTTAGCCAGAATAACAGCTTGTTACAGCTTCGGTCTCTGGATCTTGGACTCTTTTTATTCCCTTAGTGGTTCTAATTTGAAAGCGTTTCAATTTGGAATTCCTATTTCCATTCTTGCCATCTACTTACCGAGCTGAGGAATTTGGTGAAGCTGATTTTTATCCTTTCTCAGATATTTATGATACATCAACAGATCATTTCTGATTTTTCATTTTTCATCCTACCATTTTATCACTGTGAAAATTTCTATTTATTTTAGAAGATAAACCACTCCCCCTCACCCACACGGACGTATTTCTGATGCAGGTTTCTGATGTGTTGATTTTTTAGGTAGAAGTAGAGTTCCTAAAATTATGGTAGTATATAGTAAGTACTTCATGCCTCTTGAATACTGTATCTCAAACATTTTGGGTTTTATGTCATTATTTTTGTTCAAATGGTTTTTTTTTACAGTATCCTATGCCTGTCTGTACTTATTTTACTGTAATAAGCAGCAGGTAGGATAAGAAATGAATAATAGGAAAGCTAGTGAAGGATAAATCTTAATCTCAAGACTACTGTTCTTACTAGCATTTTATTAACTTTCATAAAAATCTATTCGTTTTGATCTCATAATAATCCTTATCTGGGTCCTGCTTAGAAACAGTGGCTGGTATACAAAGACCTTCCCTATGAGGACCACACAGAATTTTTCACCCCCAAATGACCTACATATGGCAAATATAAAACATGAGAATCCTATGGTTGTGATTTGGGAATGTGTAGTTTAAGTACAGATGTCCCCTCCATGGAACAGAGAAATACCCTACAGATGAGTGGAATATACCTTCCTAAGTGGGTATGTTAGAGTTCTTCAGAGAAGGAGAACCAATAGTATATATGTGTGTGTGTCAGGGGTCGGGGGGGTTTATAATGGGGAACTGGTTTCCCTAGTTTCGGATGCTGAACAATCCCAAAGTTTGCTCTCTGCAAGCTGGAGACTCAAGAAAGCAAGTGGTAGGGGGTACCTGGGTGGCTCAGTTGTTAAGTGTCTGCCTTTGGCTCAGGTCATGATCCCAGAGACCTGGGATTGAGCCCCACATCAGGCTCCCTGCTCAGTGAGAAGCCTGCTTCTCCCTCTCTCACTCCCCCTGCTTGGATTCCCTCTCTAGCTGTGTTCCTCTCTGTCAAATAAATAAGTAAAATTAAAAAAGAAAAGAAAAGAAACAAAGAAATAAAGAAAGAAAAGAAAAAAAAGAAAAGAAAAGAAAAAAGAAAAGAAAGTGGTATAGTTCAGTCGGAGTCCAAAGGGCTGAGAACCAAGGGATGCAGTGGTTTAAGTCCCAGGAGGAGACTGATGTCCCAGTGCCACAGCCAGGCAGAGAGAACTCAACCTCCCTTAACTTTCTGTTCTATTCGGGACCTCAGTGGATTGGACAAGGCCCACACACATTAGTGAGAGCCATTTGCTCTACTCAGTCTACCGGTTCAAACACTCATCTCTTCCAGAAACACCCTCACAGACACACACAGAAATAGTATTTAACCAAGAATCTGGGCACCCCATGGCCTCATCAAACTGACACATAAAATGGACCCTCACACCGGGCCCATTCCCTTGACAACAGCAGATGGCTAAAAGCCCCATAACCCATAATTCTCATAGCAGAGCTGTGGCAAGATCACCTGTGGACACCAAAGAGGCCTCCTCTACATGTACAGTGAGGGGAGAGACTAGAAGAGTCCTCTACCAGTCAACGTATGGTCAGGAATGAGGACATCATTTACCTCTCACCAGGGACTAAGTCCCCGGCAAACAGTAGGTTCTGAAGGAGATGGTTGGATCTTCCCAAGTGGGGGGACTCCCATGAACATCTTTCACCAAAGTCATGTTTTCTTACTATATGAATTTCGAGCTCAGATGGCCGCATCTGCTTCGGTACTGTACCATCACTGACTAATGAGGGAACTGCTCAGATTATCTTAAGGTCACAGCAGGCACCATAGTGCAACATCACTCGGCAAATGTTCTCTCCATAAACCAAGCCTTATCAACTGTTTTTATAGTCATAGTTTCAATCTTTTGTTTTTGGAGGATGAAATATGTTTTAAGTTACCAAGTCTGCTCAGACTCAGAGCGTCTTTAAATTACGCTCTGAATTTCAGTATTAGGTCATGGTAGGGGCAACACGGTAGACCTGACGTGAAGATGTGAAATGATTTCAGGTATTTATTTGGGTGTCACCTTGGCAAAAGAAAGGTCATCATGGTCGTTCAGGGGCCGTCTTTTCCTCACACTTGAGCATTATAAAGCATTCTTCCAAGTTCAGATGAGGAAATTCTTTAGGACAGGAAGGAGAAACAGGCAGCAAAGGGAATGCTTTATCTGGAAAGGAAGAAGGAAATAAAGTGGGGAAGGAAGAATGAATTTGTTCTTTGGGAAACGGGCTGATTAAGGAGCTGGTATGGGCAAGAGGTACAGAATGAAGTGAAGAGAAAATAAAGGGAAATAGGCAGTCATGGGATTAGTGATCAGAGGAGGGTCAAGCTTTCCAAACCCAGGTCCAGCACAGGCCCAGAAGACAACGTGAAGGGAAGGGGGCCAGGCGCAGTGGTGTGGGGAGAGAGAGCACACCTGCCAACCAGACTTCACTGAGTGCAGGCTCCCATGTGGAGAAGTGGGCCGAACGTGCCTTACTTGCAGCTTTTTTTGTTTAAGAGAATCCATGAATTCACGCTTGTGTGTCAAATAACCTGATTTTAAAATGTTGGCCAGGAGAAAAATTCCACAGACTACCAGTGGCCCCAGCCACTAGTATCTACCTCTGTTAATTACCACCTGCTTCTTGCTTGGAATACTTGCAGACTGTTGGTTGTGAACAATAAGAAATACTAGGAGGTCTTCTCATTTTGGTTGCTTTAGTAACTCTGACCTGTATTTCGTTCTCAGTTTCTTTGCTGCTTTCAGAATGGCACTTTGGGGATTTAAAACTTGTATTTGTCACCTTGTTAAAAAAAGATAACCAAATACAGAAATACATATATATTTTAGCCTTGAATTGTTAGCAAGGCCAAATACTTAATTAGCCTTAAGAATATGTTAAAAAGGGGCATCTGGGTGGCTCAGTTGGTTAAGTAACTGCTTTCGGCTCAGGTCGTGATCCCAGAGTCCCGGGACTGAGCCCCGTATCAGGCTTCCCGCTCCACAGGAGGCCTGCTTCTCCCTCTCACTCCCCCTGCTTGTGTTCCCTCTCTAGTTCTGTTTCTCTCTGTCAAATAAATAAATAAAATCTAAAAAGAAAAAAAAAAAAAAGAATATCTTCAACATTCTGAAATTGAACCTAAGGAGAGAAAATAGTATTTGTACATTTGCCCTGAAGTTAAATCCCTTTTTCCTTTGGCAAGAGGACAATTATTTAAACTATCATACAGCTGACACATTACTTTCTCATATCAAACAGGAATCACTGATCTTACTATGATCAAGATCAAGACAAATAGCCGGCCAGATGTGTAACAGACTCTGAGGTCCACATGAATGCTGAATAGAGAACAAATTTTGTAAACCAAATAACTAAGGGTGGGGGGGTCGGAGGAGAGCAGAGTCAACCTGATTTCTTGTTATTTTTATCATCTGGCAACTGATAGAATTTCACCAAAAGGAGGTACTCTATACAAAGTACTGACGAATGCCCATTAACCCAAGAGTCATCACCATTTCTAAATAGCTATTTCTGAATCCCCAGCAAAAGGTATTCATTCCATGACCTGTTTTTCTGCTTATAAGTGTGGAACCTACATCAAACCTTTCAAGCACTTTGGAAGTTCAGAAGATATAATGGTATCAATGGAAGCACTTTGGAAGTTCAGAAGATATAATGCTTTCAACACTCAGTATTCCCTATGTAAGATTCAAGACCTAGTGTAGCCCAGTGGATTATCATCTCTTGCCATTCTCCCTGCTTACCACACCCCTACTCCCTCGATAACCCACACATCTGCCTCAGTCCAACGGGGTTATGTCCTGATAAAGCCATTGTAAATCAAAAATATTCTAGGAAAAAAATGCTTTTAATACCCCTAACCTACTAAACATCATAGCTTAGCCTGGCCTCCCTGCAAGGTGCTTGAAACGCTTACACTGGGCAATAGATGGGTAAGACCATGGAACACCACGCCTATTTCATAATCCAGTTGTGGATAGCTCATGTCAGGTACTGATTACTATACTGCAAGTGAGAAACAGAGCGGTGGCCAGCATATGGCATGTGTGCCCTCACGCGTGTGTGTGGCGGACCGCGAGCCGAGGCAGCCCGTCGGTGCCCAGCGTCACAAGAGTGCATCATACCGTACCCTGCTAGTCTGGGGAAAGGTGGAAATTTAGAACTGAAAATAGTTTGTACTCAATGTGTCTTGCTTTGTCACCATTGTCAAGTGGAAAAGTCCTAAATCAGACCATCCTGGGACAGGGAACATCTGCATACAGGTGAAGGAAGGTGAAGGGATAAGGGACCAGGGATTGAAAGGCACAGGTGGCCCCCGCAGAGGGACAGAGGTTTGGAGGAAAAACTTAGGCATGTGCAGAGAAGCTGGATCAAACGGCTGACCTGTAAGTTCAAGAAAACAATAAGAGGCTGGGATTCTCTGGCAATTTTACTTTTTCTTGAGAGTTTGTTCTATTTATAGATTCAGGGTCTAGATCTAGGATTCAGCATCAGCATTTGAAATGTCAATGCAATACCATTGATACCATTATATCTTCTGGAATTTTGAGGTCAGTAAGGTCCCCAGTTTCTGAACTTCCAAAGTGCTTTAAAATTTATTAATTATTATCATCATCATTATTATTATACTAATCCCCACAGAGATAGCACACAGGGGCCCACTGATCCGTCTGTCATCACAGGCACCATGGCCTTTCAGCTCTGCTCCCTCTGGCCTGCTTCAGCCTCTGCCCTCCACCCCTGACGCCCCTTAACATCCTGAGGAATCATACCCCTTGACTCTCCCTAGCCTGGGATGGCAACTGTGGATTTGAATCGAAAGCTGAATCACTCAAAGCTAGAGCTCTGCAGTCCAATTAACTTTGCTTCCTGATGCTTCTCCAGATCAACGGGCGACCTGGCAGTCTTTCTAACTTACAGTCTCTGCCCTCGAGGAGTGGTGGGTAAGCTCCACCTTGCTCGGCTTCAGGGTACAATTTCCAGCTCCGCTGTAGCCAGGAAGGGGCAATAGCAGTGATGGATAGTTCTAGCCCCGTCAGCACCTGTTTGGGACAGTTGGGCCTGAGGCTGCCGAGGATCAGGCCAGTGGACTGTGGCAGTGAGCAACGAAAGGCAATGTTTAGACACCTACCAATATTTTACAGAAATAACCCCAGGGTTCTTGGAGATACCTGGGGGAGGCTGGCTGCCACCATGCTCTGAAGGCTAATGCAAAGGGGCGTTGTAGCTGTGGGGGCAGGTGGTGGCTGCCTCAAGCTCCAGTTCCTCATTGCCCTGCTGCCCTTCCGCTGGACCAGCTCTACAGCAAACAGTCAAAGCTCTCGAAAAAACTTATTACAAGAATATGCATTCCCCTGTCCACATCCCGGACCACAGACCCCATGAAAATTAACTATGAGGTCACCCAAGTAATATACTCCGGTGCTGGCAGCTCCAGAAAGAGTAAGTGTTAAAATAGTTCCACCATTAATTTGCATAAGGTAGTGCCAGGAGGATCCCAGATCACTTCTCTGTGAGCTTTTGGTTCCAGAAGCCGCAGGGCACAAGCAGTGTTCCCAACCCTGCTGCACGTTCTAGTTCCCAGAGGAGGTTTTTTTTTTTAAGATACTTTTATCAGGGCTCCATCCCTTGGTCCACTAAATCAGAGTACCCCGGGTGAGGCCTGGACACAGTATTTATTTAAAAACAACAACAACAACACAAAACTGAACCCTCTTCAAGTATTTTGCAAACCTACAGCAGGGTTTGAGAACCACTGAGAAGTTGAAAGGAAAGAGGACGGGATTGATAACCAAAGGACACTGTTGCGAGTTACAGCCATACTTTTCAACTGGGTTATTTCGTTCAATCCCCTTAAGTCCCCTAGGCTGTACATATCATTCCTCCATCTCTTTGAAGCCACACAAATGTATGTGCACACTACAGCATGACTTGTAACAGAAAAAAAAATGGGAAATGATCTAAATATCCAAAAGAGGATTGATCAATATAGCCAGGTGCTAAGATATTGTGCAAACATTTAAAAAGACATTAAGTGAAAAAAAAAAAAATTATAAAACAGTTTTACATAATGACCCCATTTTTGAAACAAAATGAAAATTATATAACTAGATATAAGGCAAGGATAGACACCCAAATTTTTACAGCTTTTCCTTTCTAGATAAATGACTTCCATCTTATTTTTATACCTCCGTATTTGCTAAATATTGCACATTAAATGTTAAGAGGCAAAATCTACTCACACATGTCAAGCTGTGAATATCAGTCTTAAATACTGCTGGAGGAAATATGAAAAATAATTATTTCTACAGGTAAAGTTCTAGCTCTTGTATTTATAAGGCAGATAGATGCAAAAACCTGATGCCCCAGGGGCGCCTGGGTGGCTCAGTTGGTTAAGCGACTGCCTTCGGCTCAGGACATGATCCCGGAGACCCGGGATTGAGTCCCACATCAGGCTCCCTGCTCAGCGGAAAGCCTGCTTCTCCCTCTCTCACTCCCCCTGCTTGTGTTCCCCCTCTGGCTGTGTTTCTCTCTGTCAAAATAAATAAAATCTTTAAAAACAAAACAAAACAAAACCTGATGCCCCACTCTCCTCTAAGTTACGTATAAAAAAGGTACTAGCTTGAACTTGTTCATCTTTCTTATTAGGAACTAAAGATCCAGAGGAGGAACAAAATGAAACAAATGAATTCTCCTACAGTATTTGTTCTGGGTACTGATGGGTCTGCCCCCATTTGCTTGGAGAGAATAATTAGACAGGAAGCTGGAGTGAGAAAGTCAGGAGACCAGAGAACCTGGGGAGAGGGCTTTTGATCTTTCTCTTTTCTAGAACATTCTGTCACATTTTTTGCCTGGTGTGTTGGTGGTTATGAGGATAAAATGAGAACATCAATGAAAGGACTGGACATACCTTTAGATGTCCAAATGCTCAACAAATTCCCACTTCATTCACAAATGTTTCTGTGAAGGGAGTAACTTAGCTACTTACCCAAGGTGTGACATCGGAACATTCGCATCTCCATCATATCTGTTTCCATCCCTACAAAAGCAAGGCAAATAAGACTCAAATGAGGTGATGTAGGTAAATCACTAAGCAAAACACTGAACACACAATACATACCAATTATTATTAATATTACAACTTAGTCCAGTATTCCTTAACTGAAAACACCTTGCAGTATTGATAAGATTTTCATTGCAATCCAGAGAAAGAATTGTACAAGTGTACAATTGTAGAATTGCACAGCTCTAATGGTTTGGGATGAGAATGATAAAAATAATTTGGAAGATTATATTTTGATTAGAAAAATGTACTTTTGGGTGGCTCAGTTGGTTAAGCAACTGCCTTCGGCTCAGGTCATGATCCCAGAGACCCAGGTTCAAGCCCCACATCGGGCTGCCTGCTCGGCAGGAAGCCTGCTTCTCCCTCTCTCACTCCCCCTGCTTGTGTTCCCTCTCTGGCTATGGCTCTGTTTCTCTCTGTCAAATAAATTTTAAAAAAAAGAAAAAGAAAAAAAAAGAAAAATGTACTTTTTTCTCACCATTTCAGTGCTAAAAAAAGATTATTATTTCAAGTGCTCAAGAATAATCCCTCTGTGGTTTAACACCAAGAATAGAATATTTCATTTCAGAAAGAATGCCTAAGGGAAATGATAAGCCACTGATAAAGGTTATTACACTACAAAATGACTTCAGGTTTAAGGCAAGTATTTTTGTGTTACAAAAGTAATTAGGCCTTTAGAAATGTTTTCAAAACAACACAGTGTGTGCATGTAATATAATGAATGTATAATGACATTGGTTGTTGGGCTTAAGGTTTCAA
>PITA01010725.1:0-29386 GCA_004023965.1 Spilogale gracilis | reverse complement strand
TAAGTGTCTCCAGGTGATTCTGATGCATGAACAAGTTTGAGAACCCTGCCACAAAGGATTCCTCTGAGCAAATAGCCCCCAGGGGTCTCCCTTCCTCTTTCCTCAAGGGGATGTTCCCAGGGCATGGCAGGGAGAGCAGCCCACTCTGGGGACCCTCTTTGCTTTCTCCTTTTTATCCTGCCCTGTGCTACAAGAGTTACAACAACTGCCCTGAAACAATTTGGGTTGCATCATTCAAGTCCAGTGATCAGATTTCAGACTGGAATTCATGCTGGGCCACCATCACACTATCTGTCTTTCTCTGCATCTCCATCTCAGCTCGGACACCCTTCCTTTAGCTGTATCATAAAACCAGAACACTTCCATTTCTAGCCACCAAAGAGCCTCCATGGGCAAGACTTTAATCCTGTACTCAGTGGTATCAGTAAAATGAGAAAACATGTTTCAACCACTCATCTTTAGGTGGAAGCCAAAATTCAGATGGTAGCTTTGAAGGATCTCATGGGCCACAAGCAAATGCCCTGTGGTTTGTGCTCTGCCCTGTGTGCGTTGTGTCTATCTGTCCGGAAGTGAGCTAAGTTGGCTCAGATACAAACTTAGCTTTTGAGTTGAAAAAGAAGGCAGGCATCTAGTAATCTTTAACAGAGTTTAAGCTTTACTGCCTACATGTGAAGTAATGATATGAGGTACTTTTAGAACCAAAATTTGAAGACTCAAGTATTTTACCTCCCAGGCGATATCCAAAAAAGAAACTAGGAAATATGTAACAGATGTGGATTATGTACAAAATGAAATTATAGAGAAGAAATTTTGTTGGCCTGGAATGATTAAAATAGCTTGATGTTTTAAAAGTGCTTTTATGATAAAAATAATCTCATCTTGTCCTGAGAATATACCTGTGATATTTTTATTCTTATGCTCCAGTTGAGGAACTGGAGGCTGACAAAGACCAAGTATCTTGCTGAAGGTCACATGGTCAGTAAATAAGGTCAGTACTGAAACTCATGCCCTCTTTATACCAAGGCCACTAGATGTTCCACGGTGCCACAAGAACACAATTGTGGTTGACTATAACTCAAATTTATGAGATAGAATTTCTAACTTGTTGCTTTTCCCTTCCTTTTCTTTATAAATGTCAGGAATAGGCTTAGCTCTATTACTGATCAGTAATTGAGGAGCTATATTAGGATTTTTTTTTCCTGCAAGGAAGAACAGGTTCCTCTGAATATCTTAAGTAGGAGGGTTTATTGGGAGGTTATGTAGTTTTGCTGGGATCACACAATCAAAAGGGCAGCATGACGGAGGGCTTGGAAAATGGACACAAACCAAGGAGACTGCACAGACTACGTAACAGAAACAAGCTGGCTAAAATGCTGTCCCAGCCAATGCCACTGCTCAACTCTGCTGCCTCAGATAAGTTGGAAGCATCCCTTCCTGCCAGGTCAGGCAGTACAGATTCAAAAGCCCTGGTTGGGATGCCTTGTTGGTTAAGCACAGTGTCCTGGCTATAGGTCCGAGGAGAGAAGCTCTCTTGCTTTCAGCTTCCACAGTGGGAAGGAGGTCACTGGGACCCCCTCAACACCAGGGATACTAGGAAATCTCCCAACAGAATGAAGGGCTGATGTTGGGACAGCCAAAGAAATGACAATTATCTCCTGCATAACAGCACTGATTTAGAAGGACATATCTATATTTTTCTATTTTCCTGCAGTATTATAAGACCTTTTTTCCTTTTTTTTTTTTTTAAAAGATCTTATTTGAGAAAGTATGAGCAAGAGGTAGGGGCAGAGGAATAGACAGAAGTAGAATCCCCACTGAGCTTGGAGCCCCACACAGGGCTCCATCCCAGGACCCCAGCATGATGACCTGGGCCACCCAGGTGCCCCAATATTACAAGACCTTTAAGAAAAGTTTCTAAAGAAAATTATAAGCTACTATAAAAAATATCTTTATTTATTCTTTTCATTATGAAAAGATGCCTAGATAATACTCAAAGTCACTGGCAACATTAAGTCAGCTCACACGCTGAGAAAACAAAACTCTGTCCCTGGGGAGTGTGCTAGGAGGTCTGTGGGGTTTCCCTCTCGTGAGCTTTCTAACAACCCAGTTTCGGTCCATGAAAAAACTGCCCCATGCAACAGCGTCACCGCTGCTGTAAGCCAGTCTGCAAATACACTGTTTTCCAGTCCTTATTCAGCCTACATGTATTATGCCCTCTTCTATGCACTAGGGATTAAGGTTTTTTAGTACCAGGTATTAGGAATAAAAAGATAAAAGGGCTTGGAAAATGGACATGAACCAAGGAGACTGCACAGATATCCTGGAAAAACATCTTGTCCGTGCATGCATGTGCTGGGCCTGCCTTCGGAGGTAAGAATCCGAGTTTGTGTATGTTGCGATGCAAGAATTAGAGAGAATCTTATTTTTCAAACCACATAGGGGATTTGGATAATCTGCTACTGGAGTAACAGAGAGACTAAAATGTTTAGACCTTATCAGAATTTATCATCTTGGAAATTCACCTCCTGCTGGATCCTGAAGTCTCCTACCAGCAGATTTTCCCCCTTTTTGGCTATGTGCATACATACTCAGCTAAAAAATAAAAATTCTTTATTGCTAGGTGCTATTTTTAGAGAGAATCCTAGGTCTTGAAAGATTTTGTTCCATAAATCTGCTCAGCGTGCTCTTTCAGAAAAATAAAAAGGAGGGAGCGCACCAAAGACAGGTTTATACTTACAGTCAGGCTAATTTAAGTGATAGAAACGGAGCGGGAGCCATATATGGGCAGAGCTGAACCACGACTTAGTGTTATCAGAGTTTAAATCTTTTTCTTTCGAGACAGCGCAAGCGCTGCCACGATTTGTGGTGATATCCTTTCTTTCCTGAAGCTGTACCTGGGCTCTAGCCGCTCAGGGTCTGTTTCCATAAGCCCAACACAAAGAGCTCCCTAGAACAATGAGGCTTAATCTGCAAAACACAGAGAGGCAGAATGAGCTTTCTAAAGAGCATTTACTCTTAGCAGAAATTGTGTAAATACCTTTTCAAGTGTCAAGATAATAACCCTTTATTTCTGGAAGTTGAATGGTGGAGCACCTATGTTTGCTTTTCTAGGTATTTAAAAGGCCATTTCCATTTAGAAACAAGAGGTAAAACACAAGGATAATCTCCTCTCCTGCTTCACAGAGAAAGTTAAAGCATCAGCTGCTGGAACACCTTATAAATAAAACAAAGTTTCTCTACTTCTGACCACTCTTACCTTAGTGGCCCTCCCGCATCCTTCAGGGAGTCTGGTGCTCCCCACGCTCCCCACACTCTGGCCAAGTCCCTTAGACACCTGTGCATTTGGGTAGCAGGGGGCTCATCCTACATTCGCTGCGGAGTTAGCCCCGCGGCCTGAATCGCGCAAGTTAGCAGCCTCACCCCTTGACAGCGCTCTTTCGTCACAGCTTCATCCCATAGGCACGATGATGGCATCTGGCTCACCACTCCAGTGCCGCCATCTGCCAAGGCAATGCTAACATAAAGCCGCTGTTACCAATTAACATCTCCCCCTGTGCAAGCATCCCCGGGACGCCATCCCCGAGAATTCTTCCATGGCTCGATATGATCCAGGTGAGAACCATACCGGGTTCTCCATTAAGCCACACAGGTGGTAGCCCCTTCATTCCTTTTCTCTTCCCTCCCCACCTGCATTCAGTGCTCTACTCATGGCTTCTGGAAAGTCTTGGCCTTTGTGTTGCCTTTCCAGCTTTCGAGGGACCGACGTGGTTGGTGATAACTTAGCCAGGATAAGGAAGGCCTTTTCAGGCCAACCCTGGTCATAATAATAAATTAAAAACAAAAAACAAAAAACAAAAAACAAAAAACTGTAAAAACCTCTAACGCTAGGTTCTAAGACAAATGGCTCTACTTTCCAGATTTTATGGGCTTTGAGAAGTATATTTCATGAGATCCAAAAATATCCTCTAGGAGAAGGGTTCTCAATTTTGGATGCATATAGAATCACTCAGAGAGCTTGTATAACCCCTCATGCCCAGGCCAAGCCACATCAATTACAACAGCATCTCTGGGGGTGAGACCCAAACTACTCAAGTGATTCCAAAGGTCAACCAAAGTTGAGAACCACTGCCCTCAAAAGTGTCAGGAGGAGGAATTCAATTAAGTATCATCACCTGGCATTTTTTCTTCCATAGACTAACTTGAGTACCTACAAGACACCGGGATTTTAAAACCAATTTCACAGCCTTACAAAACTTTATTTCTCTTTGTAACTACACACATTGAAGTAAAAATGTGTTACAAGTAAGGCACCTGGGTGGCTCAGTGGGTTAAGCCTCTGCCTTCGGCTCAGGTCATGATCTCAGGGTCCTGGGATCGAGGCCCACATTGGGCTCCGCTCAACACGGAGCCTGCTTCCTCCTCTCTCTGCCTGCCTCTCTGCCTGCTTGTGATCTCTCTCTGTCTGTCATTAAAAAAATTTTTTTAAATGTGTTACAAGTAAAGGTTAGAGGTTACTCCAATTTTATTTTCTCACGTGTGTTTCTGAGCCACATTACTCTTTCAACAAAGACTGACTGAGCAGCAACTACTCACCAGGCACTGAAGGTGACCCAGGAAATAAAGTAGACGTGATATACCCCTCACGGAATTGATATCCGCTAGAGGATAAGTACAATAACTAAGAAAACAAAGAAGATTATTGCCAGTGTGGTGTGGACAAAGAGTCTAACTGTGGTGTCACTTCCAGGGACAGGGAAGGGGCCGTTGGTTTAGGTGCCAGGTAGGCCCTCTCTGAGGGAGTGACATTTGAGACGAGACCTGAATGGTGAAGAACTAGCCAGCTGAAGATCAGAAGCAAAGCATGCCAGGCAGGAGGAAGGGTGAGTGCCAAGGCCTGGAGGCAGGAACAAACTTGGCCAGCTTCAGATTCTGACAGACTGGAATGTGGTGACAGGGCGGGAGAGAAGGACAAGACAAGGTCAAGGAAGGAGTTAGAAGCCACGTGACCTTGGTGAGTCACAGGGAAGAGGGGATAGGATCCAAAATGTAAGAAGCCACGGGAGGATGAGATTCATGTTGTTCAAATGTGTGAGGAAGGGTGATTGAGGGCGAGAGAGAAATCAGTTTCTCTGGTGATAGTGGTTCAGTGTATTGTTTTAGAGATAAGGCCAGAAGGACTTCCAGATGGATTGAGGGTTGGAAGGGTGGGGTGGGGAGGGAGGGGGGAAAGGGAAGACTCAAAAACGAGGCCTCTGCTTGTGGCCTAAGCAACTGTCATGTCATGAAACAGGGAGGTCTCGGCAAGGAGCATTTTGAGAGATAAGAGAGCAAAAATCAACGGCTTTCTTTGGACACAGGAACTTAGAGATTCCTTTAGACATTCATTAGTATCCATTAGAAGCCAGTGTCCATTAGGACAAGTCTGGAGCTCAGAGGAAACGTCAGGGCTGTACATTTAAATCTGAAAGTCACTGGCTTGGAAGCGATATTTAAAACTTTCGGACTGGAAGAGTTCACTTAGAAAATGTAGACAGAAAACAGAAGACAACAAAGGACTGAGCACTAAGTAACTCTTAACCTTTAGGAAGAAAAGAGAGATCCAGTTAAGGATACTGAAAAGGGGCCACAGATCTAGAGTTATAGGGCCCTGGACGTCCAAATAAAAAGTGTCTCAAGATGGAAGGTATGTCTTCGTGCCAAAGGCTGTTGAAATGTCAGAAATGTTTCGTAAGGGGAGGACAAAATGACCATGGTTTCTGTGAAATGTTCTTGGTGACCTCGACATGAGCAGCCAGTGAGTCAGTGGGGACAAAGAAGTCTAGACAGGAGGGGTGAAGAAACGGTGGTAGTGAGGAAGGCCACAGGTGGTGGCTGCTCACACACCTCCCACCACATTTTGCGATGCCTGGAAGCACGTGCTTCTCCACATCCTGACTTACACTCTGAGCAAGAAGGCACAGGACATGTGTGCACACTTCTCTTGTCCAGATGCAAGCGGATACATTGGATGCCTGTCCCCAGTTTACACACCATACATTCAATATATCCCCTGGTTGGAATAATGGCCGCAAGAAACACAAATGAATGTTTAGGGCAGGACTGACTCTGCCCTTCCCCTGTGCATTTTCCTTCTGGAAAGATGCTCCCTACAGAGCCCACCTCTCCCACTAACCACCATGATCAAAGAGCAAAATACACAGTCAGCTAAAAAGCTATACGTGTAAGTTGATTATGAAATGGCAGAAAAGGCTAATATACCTTCAACCTTAAATCACGTAAAGTAACACTTCTTCACATTCCTATTCATTTTCACTTAAAACTTGGATAAATTCCTACGACTTTTAGGTGAACTAGATTTTCACCTTCCTTCCACAGCAAACGGGAAGCTGTAATCCTCCTTTATGGAGATTAAATGGTCCTGCCAACACCTTTTATAGGTCGTGGCCTCAAGAAGTAGTTGCATGTGTTTGGACAGTAACTGTTAGTGAAACAGCTTAATATCAGGGTGTGTGTGTGTGTGTGTGTGTGTGTGTGTGTGTGTGTGTGTGTGTGTTTAAGGCAAAAATCTAGTCTTTTGGAAGAGAATCCTGTAAATCAAAATGGATATAACAAAGAAAAGATTCAGAGAGACTTAGTTGTGTGGGTGTCCATGCAGACGAGCCCTTGGGGTATGGTCATGACTGACATAAATTATTGTTAGAGGTGCCAATTTAAGGCTCTGTTTTGCAAAGGATAGTTTGTAACTTTCTAAGTCAACATCATCTTGCTCTGCATAACGGCTTTCTGAGCTGGAGTCGATAAGTCTCTTTGGATAGGTAATGTCTTCAGTAGATGTCAAGGAACAGTTAAAAAAGTGGCCCATAATCTTGGAGCAGGGCCAAGTTTGAAGACAGAAGCCTGTGGCCATAGCAGTAAAAGGAAGATTGCTCTGATTTTTAGGGGCAAACCTCAACTGGGAGCAAGAAGTGGCGATCATGGTGAAGAAATCAGAGAAAGAGAGAAAGTTCTGAGATTCCATGTGAGGAATTCAGCGGGCATCAGGGAGAGCATGGAGAAAAAGGAAATGTGTTATTACCAGGGTGATTATGTTCCTTCTCGTGTTGACTGCCACATACATTCACATTAAAGAAATCCAAAGGTGTTCAGATGTAGTAGCAGCAGTAGTAGTAGTAGTTGTAGGATGAAAATCTTGATCCTATTTGCACTCACTCCTGCTACTCATCTTTGTGCAGAGGGGGGGTTGATTTCTTCTAATCAAGGCCAGGAAGACATACCACACACTTTACTTTTCAAAACAAAATGTACACAAAACACGCATGTATTCTGTCAGTCAACAACACAGAATATCTACATTTCAAGTACAATGGGTATTATTTTACCTGACCTTCACTTACTTGCATCACTGGATTAAGGGAAGCTCCTCATTCCCTTTGTAAACCAACTGATTAATGCTCATGTTAGCAAGTATGTTCTACACCTGCCTTGGACTTTTGCCCCACCAGCCACGTAGGAGGTTATCAAGAGTCAAGTTATATTGGTTTCCAAACCTGTTTATATTTGTGCTGTAATTTTGACTAGGTCATATGAGATAGGAGGGGCAAAAAGAGAGCTGCTTGTAGGGGCACCCGGTGATCATCTCAGGGTCATGAAATGGAACCTTGCCTCAAGTTCCACCATCAGCATGAAATCTGTTTGAGCGTCTCTCTTTCCCTTTCCCTCTGCCCCTCGCTTATGCTCTCTCTCTCTCAAAGAAATAAATAAATCTTAAGAGAGAGAGAGAGAGAAATAGCTGCTAATATAAAAACTAAGTAATTGAATAACTTCAGATAGTAGAGCTGATAAGAAAAAAAAACGTAATATCAAATTAGGTATGGGAAAGATACTGATAAAAGGCTAGGAAAAATAATCCAAAAATTCTAGGAAGATTCTACACTCAGTGTGCATCACGAGTATCTTTAAGTTCTGGTACACTTAAAAAAAAAATAGACGGTAACAGGAAATTGGAGATGACGTGGTGTGAGTGTGGTTTTTGCCAGATGGAGAGCTCCACACTCAAAGAGAAGTCCTTAGCTTTCCACCAGAGGACTGGTGGAGGAGTATGTAATTGCTTCTCAACTTAAAATAACAGTTTAAGATACAGAGTTGCAGCCAAACTTTTAACCACTGAATTGCCAGTCTAAGTGATGTTGGGTGAGTTTCTACTGAACCTATAGGGATGGACACTTTGGAGCCTCTGAGTTTTCCTTCTCAGTAGAAGCTTGGCTAAAGTCATTTATACTCAAGAGAAATATCCAAGAAATATGCTAGCCATGAGTTGTTGTGTTTTTTAAAGATTTTATTTATTTATTTGACAGAGAGAAACACAGCTAGAGAGGGAACACAAGCAGGGGGAGTGAGAGAAGGAGAAGCAGGCCTCCTGCCAAGCAGGGAGCCCGAAGTGGGGCTCGATCCTAGGTCTCCGGGATCATGACCTGAGCCGAAGGCAGTCGCTTAACCAACTGAGCCACCCAGGCACCCCTAGCCATGAATTTCTATAGGCTCTATCTCCGGATCAGGTCAGATCCCCAAAAAGTTATGCTGAAAACTATTGTGCTCTAGACAATGATGGAAATTTCTTCAGAGAAATATGATTTTAGTGTGAGACTCTTGACTTTTATGGAGGACCCATAAAAGAAATGATCATGGGAAGAATATCTCTGCCTGGTTTGTCAAACTGATATTTAAGCTTTATAATACACCATTCAAAGCCTGGTACATACACAAGGAATCACATGATAAACTTCATTCTGTTAAAACACCCAAAGGCATCATGTGGGAAGAGTGGGAAAGAAGAAAGAAATAAGAAAGAAATCAGAGTCTTGCACATAACTGACCCAACCAATTAATTACAAAGCTCCTTTTTCCTTCTGCTTTAGCATGTTTTCTTGTGGATTCATGAATTTTAAAAGTTAATTAACCTAATAAATATGCACTATTTTACCTACTTAACCTAAACCACATATATGGTGAATACTTTTTTTGGTTGGTTTTTTTTTTTTTTGAATTGAAGGATAGTTGATACACGATATTACATTTAGTTCCAGGTGTACAACATAAGGATTTGACAGATGTCATGCTATGCTCACCAGAAGTACAGCTGCCATCTGTCACCATGCAACACCATTACAATACCATGGACTATATTCCCTAGGCTGTACCTTTTATCCCCATGACTTATTGTTTCCATAAATGGAAGCTTGGATCTCTCACTGAACTTCATCCATTCTGCCCATCCCCCCCGTCTCCCCTCACCCTCTGTCAATCACCAGTTTGTTTTCTGTGTTTATGAGTCTGTTTCTGTTTTGTCTGTTCATTTATCTTGTCTTTAAATTCCATGTAAGTGAAATCACATGGTATTTGTCTTTCTCTGACTTATTTCACTAGCATAATACCCTCTGACCCCATCCATATTGTCACAGATGGCAAGATCTCATTCTTTTTATGGCTGAGTAATATTCCATTGTGTATACACACCATATCCTCTTTATCCATTCATTTATTGATGGACACACAGGTTGCTTCCATATCTTGATACTGTAACTAGTGCTTCAACAAATGTAGGGGTGCATATATCTTTTCAAATTAGGGTTTTTGGATTTTGGGGGGTAAATACACAATAGCGGAATTACTGGATCATGTGGCCTATTTTTAAATTTTTGAGGAACTTCCATGCTGTTTTTCACATTGGCTATACCAGTTTACATTCTCACCAAACAGTGCACAAGGGTTCCTTTTTTTCCCACACCCTTTGCCAAAATATATTATTTCTTATCTTTTTGATACTAGCCATTCTGACCAGGTAAGTGATACGCCACTGTGGTTCTGGTTTGCATTTCCCTGATGATTAGTGGTGTTGCGCATCCTTTCATGTGTCTGTTGGCCATCTCGATGTCTTCTCTGGAAAAATGTATATTCAGTTTTTCTGCACATTTTTAATTGGATTTTTTTTTAGTGTTGAGTCATAGAAGTCCTTTACATATTTTGGATATTAATCCCATATCAGATATATCAATTGCAAATATTTTCTCCCTTTCAGCAGGTTCCCTTTTCATCTTGTTGATGGTTTCCTTGTCTATGAGAAAGTTTTTTTTTTTTATTTTGCTCTATCCCAGTAGTTTATTTTTGCTTTTGTTTCCCTTGCCTCAGGAGACCTATCTAGAAAAATGTTGCCAAGACCAATGCCAGAGATTACTGCCTATGTGTTCTTCCAGAAGTTGAAAGACATCAGGTTTTACATTTAGGTTTTTAATCCATTTCGAGTTTATTTTTGAGTATGGTATGAGGAATTGGTCCAGTTCCACTGTACCTGTACAGTTTTCCAAACACCATTTATTGGAAAGACTCTTTTCCCCATTGTACATTCTAGCCACCTTTGTAATAGATCAATTGACCGTATAAGCATGGGTTTATTTCTGGCTCTCTATTCTGTTCTGTTGATCTATATATTCATTTCTGTACCAGTACTATCATGTTTTGATTCCTATAGCTTTTTAGTGTATTTTAAAATCTGGGGTTCCAATACCTCCTGCTTTATACTTCTTTCTCAAGGTTGCTCTGGTGATTTGGCATCTTTTGTGGTTCTACACAAATTTTAGCATTATTTGTTCTAATTCTGTAAACAATCCTATTGGTATTTTGATAGGGATTGCATTGAACCTTTAGATCGCTTTGGGTACTATGGACACTCTAACAATATTAATTCTTCCAATCCACGAGCATGGGATATTGTTCCATTTCTTTGTGTCATCTTAAATTTCTTTCATCAGCGTTTTCTACTTTTTTAGAGTACAGATCTTTCACCTCCTTCATTAAGTTTACTCCTGGGTATTTATTCATTTTGGTGCAATTATAAATGGAATTTTCTTAATTTCTCTTTTCTGCTACTATTATTAGTGTTTAGAAATGCAACCAATTTTTTTATATTAACTTTGAATCCTGCGACTTCAATGAATTCACTTATTACTTCCAGTAGTTTTTTGGTGGACTCTTAGAATTTTCTATATACAGTATCAGGCCATCTGCATATAGCAACAGTGTTACTTCTTAGCGATTCATTTCTTTTTCTTGTCTAACTGCTGTGGCTAGAACTTCTGCTACTGTGTTGAATAAAAATGGGGAGAGGGGAATCCTTATCTTGTTCATGACCTTAGTGGAAAAGACCTCTCGGTTTGTCACCACCAAGTATGATGTTAGTTGCAGGTTTGTTACAAATGGCCTTTATTATGGTGAGATATGTTCCCTCTAAACTCACTTTGGTGAGAGAGTTTTCATGAATGGATGTAGAATTTTGTCAAATGCCTTCTCTGCATCTACTGAAATGATCATATGATTTTTTTTTTAAGATTTTATTTATTTGACAGAGAGAAACACAGTCAGAGAGGGAACGCAAGCAGGGGGAGTGAGAGAGGGAGAAGCAGGCCTCCCGCCGAACAGGCAGCCCGAGGTGGGACTCGATCCCGGGTATCCAGGATCATGACCTGAGCCGAAGGCAGTCGCTTAACCAACTGAGCCACCCAGGTGCCCCGATCATATGATTTTTATCCTTCATTTTGTTCATATGGTGTATCACACTGACTGATTTGCAGATACAGAAACATTCTTGCATCTCCAGAATAAAAATGATCTTTTTAATGTATTGTTGAATGCAGTTTGCTAATACTTTTTCAAGAATTTCTGTTTCTATGTTCTTCAAGGAGACTGGCCTGTAGTTTTCTTTTTTTATGGTGTCTCTGTCTGATTTGGGCACCAAGGTAATGCTGGCCTCATAGAGGCTCTCTGTCTCTTCCGTTTTTTTTTTTTTTTAATAGATTGAAGAAAGTAAGTATTAACTCTTCTTTTAATGTTTGGTAAAATTCACCTGTGAATCCATCTGGCTTTAGATCTTGCTTTGTTGGGAGTTTTTTTATTATGATTCAGATTTAGCAGACTGTATTTTTCTAGGAACTTATCCATCTCTTCTAGTTGGTCCAATTTGTTGGCATACAATTTTTATAGCAGTCTCTTACACTTCTTTGTATTTCTGTGGTATCAATTACTTCTCCTTTTTTGTTTCTGATTTTATTTATTTAAGTCCTCTTTATATTTTTCCTTGATTAATCCAGCTAAGGTTTCTCAATTTTATCTGTCTTGGTTTTATTGATCTCTACTATATGTTGCCTGAGAGACCCACGTCAGACCTAAAGACACACACAGACTGAAAGAAGGGATGGAAAAAAATATTCCCTGTAAATGGAAGCTAAAAAAAAAAAGCAAAACAAAAAAACAGCATAGCAATAATTATTAGACACAATAGACTTTAAAACAGACTACAACAGGAGACAAAGAAGGATGTTACATAACAATAAAGAGATCAATCCAACAATAGGATATAACAACTGTAAATACCTAAGCACCCAACATAGGAGCATCTAAGTACATAAGGCAAATATTAACAGATAGAAAGGGGAATATAAATTTTTAGTGCTCTTGCATAAATGCCTACGAATAAAATGCTGGATCATAGGATAGGTATGTATTTACCTTGAGTAAATACAGCCACACTTTTTTTTTAAAGGGGCAGTACCTATTACCCTCCCCAAATCAATCTATAGAAACTCTTCTCACCAAAGTTTGGTATTACTTTTCTTTTTCACTTTAGCTTTCCAGTAAGCAGACATTTTGAAAGTCAGGTTTTCTGAGATAATAAACCACAGCCTCTCAGTTGGCATAAATACAAATTTCAAAGCTTTCTACCTTAAGCACTTCCCATCATTGGCAATTGCCCTTCAGTAAACTCGATCTAATAATAAAAACATGTAAACATAATTCAAGATGTTTCATCATAGAGAGATAATATAATTTCCCTTTACAGTTATCTAAATTTAACATAATGATCAGGAAAATCCTGTCAGAAAGAGTCTCACTGTGAATTATGAAGATGTAGGAAGTATTCTCATCCAATGTACTTGTAAAAATAGAGTAACTTATATGGTGATGGAAATTCTTCATTGATACATCTATTCCAATTTGCATTCTGTATTAGCAGGGAATTTGCAGATAATCATTCTGTTTTCTCTTCTCATTTTCATGTTAATGAACTATATTTGAAATCATCACTCACTACAATCAGAATTATAAACTATTATTTTGAAAAATGCTAGCAAATCTTTTGCGGGAAAATAATGAAATAGAATAAACTACTCACTTACATTTAAATACTGATTATCTTGTATTTGACTCACAGTTTCCTTCTCTTTGATGCAGTTCTGTTTGATGGAATATCCGAAACTTGACAAAGAAAGCAAATACGTTACACTCAAATAATGTTATCTCTACAACGGATTGCTGCATTAAATAAATATTTATTCATGTTAATATTACACATAAAATTGGTTGTCAACACCATCAGCTAACAATTTTTTTAATTTTTACATGTATCAAGGTAAATCTGGTGCAAAACTCATCGCACATTCACCAGAATACGCTGGGTTACAGATTTAGGTTTAAAACCTGAATTGGGGGCGCCTGGGTGGCTCAGTTGGCTAAACGACTGCCTTCAGCTCAGGTCATGATCCTGGAGACCTGGGATCGAGCCCCACATCAGGCTTCCTGCTCGGCGGGAGGCCTGCTTCTCCCTCTCTCACTCCCTCTGCTTGTGTTCCCTCTCTTGCTGTGTTTCTCTCGGTCAAATAAATAAAATATTTTTAAAAAAATAAAAAAAATAAAACCTGAATTGATAAAAATATTGCAAAATAATAGAGATACACACACATTTATATAATTAAGTTTTGGAAAGGCCTTTCTAAAAATGAACCCAAGCCTGTGACCATAAATAAAACGCTGGATACACTTGAGTATATGAATATTTGAAATTTGTATATGCAAATAAAATAACACCACACAGAAACAGAGAAATTCAGCATGTGTACCATCTTACCGGGCAGCTGACCCAGGCTCCTCAAAAACAAGCCATTGTCACAGGGGAAAATAATTTCAAGGACTGTCATAGATTAAAAGGAGAAGAAAGAGACTCCACACTACATTTTGGGTTTGAAAAATTTTAAAAGGTATTTAGCAACTATTGAGAAAAATCTGAAAACAAATAGTATTCAACGTGCTTTTTGTATGAACTGATTACAGATCTAATGTATTTATCAGTTAATTTTTGCAGCTATTTATTTAGCACTTGAGGGGCAAACATACTATGAAAAACATTTCAACAAATATTTCAGAGAGAAGTTAATAACTTACCTTTAAAACTTTTACACATTAGTAGAAGACAAACACATCACGAGTAAAATAAGCCAAGGACAGGGGCGCCTGGGTGGCTCAGTTGGTTAAGCAACTGCCTTCGGCTCAGGTCATGATCCCGGGGTCCTGGGATCGAGCCCCGCATCGGGCTCCCTGCTCAGCGGGAGGCCTGCTTCTCCCTCTCTCACTCCCCCTGCTTGTGTTCCCTTTCTGGCTGTGTTTCTCTCTGTCAAATAAATAAATAAAATCTTAAAAAAAAAATAACCCAAGGACATGAAATCCCAAATCATGAAAAAAGAAATAGGAGGAGCAGAAAGCTTATGGAAAATTTTCCTAGTTTGCTGGTAAGCAAAGAAATGCAAATTAGATTGCCAAGGTCTGAAAAAAAAATTAGGAAAGCTATATATTCTCAGAAATAGCTGCTACAGGACATAAATTAGTTTACACCTGATGGGTGAGTCCTCAGAAACATTCATCAAAGCTTGAAATTGATTCATCCCTTTTGTGTACCTATTAGCCATTTGTACATCTTCTTTTGAGAAATGTCTCAAGGTCATTAGTCATCAGGGAAATGCAAATCCAGATCACCATAAGGTATTACCTCACACCTAGGATGTTAGGTATGCCTAGTAACATAAAGACAAAAAGTAATAGGTGTTGATGAGGATATGGAGAAGGAAACCCTCTGCACTGTTGGTGGGAATGTAAATAGGTGCTTCGTTATGGAATACAGTATGGAGGTTCCGCAAAAAACTAAAAATAGAGCTACCATATGATCCAGCAGCCCCACTTCTGGGTATATATACAGAAGAAATGAAATCAGTATCTCAAAGAGATATCTGCACTCTGTTCACTGAAGCATTACTCATAAGAGCTGAGATAAGGAAACAAGTGAAGTGTCCTTGGATGGGTGAGTGGATAAAGAAAAGATGGTATACATATAAAATGCAATATTATACAGCTTAACAAAGAAGAAAATCATGTCATTTACAGCAACATGGGTGAACCTAGAGGGCATTGTGCTAAGTAAAATAAACTTCACACAGAAAGACAACTTCACATGATCTCATTTACATGTGGACTCTAAAAAAGTCAAATTCATAAAAGGAGAGAATAGAATGGTGGTTGTCCAGGGGTGAGGTTGGGGGAAGTGGGGAGATGTTAGTCAAAGGGTACAAAGTTGCACCCAGGATGAATAAGTTCAGAAGAGCTAATACAGCATGCTGACTATAGTTAATAATACTGTATCATATACTTGAAATTTGCCAAGAGAGTAGATCTTCCCATTACACACACACACACACACACACACAAATGGTAAGTATATGAGGTAAGGGATATATTAGCTTGAGTGTGGTAATCATTTCACAAATATATACATATATGAAAACATCATATTGGAGGTTCCATGGGTGGGCTCAGTCGTTAGGCATCTGCCTTCTGCTCAGGTCATGATCCCAGGTTCCTGGGATCAAGCCCCGCATCAAGCTCCTTCCTTGGCAGGAAATCTGCTTCTCCTTCTTCCACTACCTCTGCTTGTGTTCCCTCTCTTGCTGTATCTCTCTGTCAAATAAATAAATAAAATCCTTAAAAAACAAACAAAAAAATCATATTAGACTCCTTAAATATATACAATTTTTGTCAATTAGACCTCAATAAAACTTATTAAAAATATTCTTTTCTTTTTAAAGATTTTATTTATTTGACAAAGCTAAACACAGCTAGAGAGGGAACATAAGCAGGGGGAGTGAGAGAGGGAGAAGCAGGCCTCCTGCTGAGCAGGAAGCCCAATGTGAGGCCCGATCCCGGGATTCCGGCATCATGACCTGAGCCGAAGGCAGCCGCTTAACCAACTGAGCCACACAGGCACCCCTATTAAAAATATTCTAACCTTGAAAGAGAAATCCCAATTGTAGTAATTTATCCTAAGGAAATAATCCTGCATTTTGCAAGTATGGGTGAATAAGTTTTCCATAAGATGGGAGTTCTGTAGGTGTACTAATATGGAAAAATTCACAATGTAGCATTACTCTAAAAGCAGGTTACAAAATACTATTTATGACATGATCCCACTCATTCTAAACTTATGGGGTTTATGAATTATACATTTACTTAAGAAAACATCTGAAAAATACAATGAAAGTCAGTTATTATTAGGACTTATAGGTAACTTTTTTGCCTTCTTTATTCTAAAGGGACTTGCCAAAGATTCTATAATGAGCATGTATTCATTCCTTATTAAGGGGTAAAAAATGTTACCTTTAAAAGAAAGCAATCCAGGGGTGCCTGGGTGGCTCAGTCGTTAAGCATCTGCCTTTGGCTCAGGTCATGATCCCGGCCGGAGTCAGGGGATCAAGCCCCACAGGCTCCCTGCTCAGCAGGAAGCCTGCTTCTCCTTCTCTCACTCCCCCTGCTTATGCTCCCTCTCTAGCTGTGTTTCTCTCTGTCAAATAAATAAAATAAAATCTAAAACAAAAAAAAAGAAAGCAAGAAAGCAATCCATTTGGAGCTTTGCTGGTCTTTGAGGTTTTTTTTTCCCCCCATTTCATTTTGCTGCAAAGAAAAGTGTTCAGAACCAATTTGATTGGAGCCCTGTTTTATTTTTGTCTGCTTTAAATCTCTATCTGGAAATATGAAGTACTTTCCCACATTTTTCCCACACAAAACCCCAAGATGGCATTTGAACTAAGTCTGTTCTCTTGGTTTTATAATTAAGCAAAGAGAAGGTCACGGTGCTGAGCTGGATCTTTCCCCTCAGTCAGTGGAGAGAGGTAGCGAGTGGGGAGCCAGGGCTCCAGACTTATTCCATAGACCCTCAGGAGTCATTTTTTAAACACCTGTCCCGGAACTACATTATGCTAACAAAGCCAACTGTACCTGAATTGTTCTCAAGGATTGACACCATTTACTAAAAATCACCCCAAATCAAGCCTAAATATTGCTTTATTTTAAGTGAATTTCAAAACAAAGTATTTTATTAATTTTTTTCTTTAGAAATAATTTCAGGGGTGCCTGGGTGGCTCAGTTAGTTAAGCGACTGCCTTCGGCTCAGGTCATGATCCCGGAGACCCAGGATCGAGTCCCGCATCAGGCTCCCTGCTCGGCGGGAGGCCTGCTTCTCCCTCTCTCACTCCCCCTGCTTGTGTACCCTTTCTGGCTGTGTTTCTCTCTGTCAAATAAATAAAATCTTTAAAAAAAAAAAAGAAAAGAAATAATTTCAGACTTATAAAAAAGTTGCAGAAATAAAGATTGTGCAAGTACCTGCATACTTACTGAAAATATTTTATCCACTTGTAAATATTTCCCCATTTGCTTTATCATTTGCTATAGATATATCATTAAATATGTGAATATTTTCTGAATCATCAAAGGGTAAGCTGAATATTACCATGGCTCTTGACACCTAAATATTTCAGTGGATATTTCCTAAGAATAGGGTTATTGTCTTCTATAACCCTAGTACAGTTAGCAACATCATAAATGTACATCAAAATAATAATGTCATCTGGGGCACCCGGGTGGCTCAGTTGGTTAAGCTACTGCCTTCAGCTCAGGTCATGATCCCGGAGACCCTGGATCGAGCCCCACATCAGGCTCCCTGCTCGGCGGGAAGCCTGCTTCTCCCTTTCTCACTCCCCTGCTTGTGTTCCCTCTCTGGCTGTGTTTCTCTCTGTCAAATAAATAAATAAATAAATAAATAAATAAATAAATAAATAAATAAATAAAATCTAAAAAAAAGAAATAATAATAATGTCATGTATTGTCCATATTCCATATTTGTCAGTTGGTCTTAATAATTGTTGTTTATAGCACTTTTTCCTCAAATATTCCAGTACAGGCTTTACTTTAGGTCATCTATTGCATTTAGGTATTATGACTCTTGAGCTTCTCTTAGTCTGGGGTATTTCTAAAGACTTTTTTTTTTTTAATCTTTTATCATATTTTTTGAAGAAAAGAGCCCTCCTTTTTTTCATAGAACTCTTAGTCTGCTCTGACTGCAGTAACAAGATATCATAGGAAGGGTGCAAAAACAAAGAATTGATATTCTCACAGTTCTGGAGGCTGGAAGCCCAAGACCAAAGCATCAGAATGGCCAGGGTCCGGTGAGGGCCTTTTCCCTGGCTAGCATATGGCTCCCTTCTCACTGTGTCCTGGCATGGAGACAGAAAGAGAACAAGCTCTCTGGCGGCTTTTTATTTAAGGGCACTAATATCAGACCCAGGCACTGCCCGCACGGCCTCGTCTAATTTGACTCACTGCCCAAAGGCCACATCTTCAAACACCATCACACAGGCTTAAGGCAGTTTTGAGGGGCATATATTCAGTCCATATTATAGAACATTCTTTATTTTGTAAAGCAAATGCATTACTAGATAGATTAGAAATGAGATGTCTAAACCTATAAAATAGTATTTTCTAAAGCCATTAAACCAGAATAAAATCACAGCAATTTCCCAAACTGAGTGCTCATGGAGCTGATATTTTATTGTGTTGAAACCCCAGTCATTACCAGCTAGTCTCTGTATTGGGCTTTCTATTTATGCATCACCCTCATTCAAGAATGTGCCCCCTTCTGCCAACACAGTATTAAAATAGAAAAAGATTACTCTCTACAGAAATACACTGTGTCTCAAGTATTTTTATGGAAGTTCGCCTATATCAGAACCATAGAATGCACATCAATTCATTTTTAAACATCAAGTATTCAGAAAAAGTATTTCAGATCAGCACTTGGCTAATGAGAACAAAGGGATTTTTTTTCATGCAGGTCCTTATCTTCTTTTTATTTATTTGAGAGCAAGAGAGGGAGTGCACACGTGCAGGGCAGGGGGCAGTAGGCGGGGAAGGACAGGAGAGGAAGAGAAAAACCAAACAGACTCCACACAGAGCATGGAGCCATCAGGGGGCTCAATCTCACAACCCTGAGATCAGACCTACACCAAAACCGAGAGTCCACTGCTTAACTGACTGAGCCACCCAGGCACCCCGATCTTCTTAAAGTCACTATAATACAGTATGTTTGTTCTGTACTTTGTTGAAATATTGCATCTTTAGTTGCTTCCAGTATGTGTGAAGCAGTTATTAGTCTGAATTAATTTAATTACATATTAGTATACTGTTTACTGTTCTTTACGGTTACTCTAAAATGTTTCACTTTTCAAATTTTAAAACAATTTTTCAGTTGTTCCAATTAGGTATCACCTGGTTCAAATGCAGTTTCTTTTTATTTTTTGTTTCATTTTGTTTTGCTTTTAGAGAAAAAGAGAGAGTGTGTGTGTGCACAGGTAGGGGTGGAGGATAGAAGGTTGGGAGGAGGGGCAAAGGGAGAGAATCTTAAGCAGGCTCCATGTTCAGTGGGGATCTCACCACCCTGAGATCACCACCTGAGCTAAAATCAAGTCATAAGCTTAACTGAGCCACCCAAGCACCCCAAATGGTTCTTTTTAAAATATATTCGAGTCCCAGCTTACTAATTCTGTGACCCAGGAGAAAGTCACCCAACATTGACATTTCTAAGAATATCTACACCAGAGAGTCTGTGGAAGACTGGTAGTTTTCTCTTTTCTTTCTGGCAGTCCAGTGAGTTAGGTGGTTAAGGCATACAACACAACTACCTTGTATAAAATCTGACAGGCAAACACCCTTTTAAATGTATAGGTGAGCTGGTAGGAAAGAGAAGTCCCTAAGGTCAAAAATGGAGAGGGAATAAAAAGTGGGGTGGCAGACAGCATGAACTGATCCAGTGGCTTCCCTTAGGGAGTTTGCTGGCTGCGTCACTTAAGAGCTTGCCGTGCAAAGGTCATGTGGGAGCAGGAACTAGAAGTGAGATACCCACATAAAGTCCCATGCTGGCTGGCTGTTCTCTGTCCCTCCAGATCCACTTTCTGCCCATCTCCTCCCTGGGTCACTGGGCTTCCTTCTCCTCTGGCTTCCAGCTGGCCTTAGCCAATGAGGAAGAAGTTGGGAAGGAAGGAGAAGAGTGAGGTCCGGATATTTATTCTCCTGTTTCCAGCCCTATGCAGTCCCTTTGAAGTGGCTTTGTCCCATAACCCCAGGTCCCATGGGGGCCTGCCTTATACAGCTCTGTCCCCTGGGGTCCCAGGAACCTCTTTTTCCTCTCATTCCACAGTGCCAGTGAGCGGTGACAGCACCACATGGTTAGCTTTAAGTTGCTGTGACTCCCCCTTGCCCCCCATACCTTCATAATCCATCCGTATGTGAAGAAATGCTCCTTAAACCTTTTCTGGTTAAGATTCTGAGACAAACCAAGACTCTCAAAGGGCTGCATGTTCAGGGAAAAGGGAGTCCAAGGAAAATGTGCAACCAACACCAAGAAACCATGTGCTTGGCTCGGCCTCCTAAGAAATGATAACTTTGCTTTACACTTCCCTGGAGTCCAAAAGCAACCCATCTCAGGTATCTACAGAGAATGTCCTGCCGAATACGAGGCCACAGCCTTAAATGGTAAAACACACAAGGAAAGACTTGCAATGATGAGACCTGCAAAATAGACAGTAGGATTTAACTAGTCCAGGAGGGCTAATTAATAGCATTCCCTGGTAAGGACTTAGAGGAAGGTGTCTTTAATTATTAAAGACACAGAAGAACACTTGAAAACATGAGCCAAAAGAGAGTATGTGAAAAGACCAAGCACACCTGGAGAAGAACTCAAAAAAAAATCCCAAGAAGGAAAAAAACATATAATCATTAAAAAATAAAACCAAACAGCTAGATTATACATATACAGGTAAAAAGAGTCGACTGGCAGGTAGATGTGAAGAAAATGCCAAGGATTCAACAGAGAAAGGTAAAGGTGCAGAAAACAGAGGAAGGGGGTAAAGACATGAAGACTAGAATGCAAAGGTTCAGGATATTTTTTTTAAGATTTTTATTTATTTACTTGACACAGAGAGAGATCACAAGTAGGCAGAGAGGCAGGCAGAGAGAGAGAGGAGGAAGCAGGCTCCCTACTGAGCAGAGAGCCGGATGCGGGCCTCAATCCCAGGACCCTGTGATCATGACCTGAGCCAAAGGCAGAGGCTTAACCCTCTGAGCCACCCAGGTGCCCAATTCAGCATATTTCTAATCAGAGTTTCTGAAAGAGAAAAAGAGAGAAAGGATACCCACAGGACACTGTCAAGGGGGAAAGGAGCTGAAGATCTTAAAAGCAACCAGAAAGAAAAGACATTATCGATGGAAGAAATGCAGTTAAAGTGGAAGCAGTTTTCTCCACAACAGGGAATTGAAGCCAGGAGGCCAATGGAATAAAATGTGTAGCAGATAACAAGCAGACAGTAAATGCACAAAAACCCTTCCTACACCGCTCTGTTGACTGCTTCCTTTTGAATTGGATGAGCTCTCCGTATGTTACACAAACATATTTGTGATCTTCAAAGCAATCCAGTGTTGGCATATTTCTTTTAATAGAAGTTTAGGGTTTTTAAAAAAATGTTTATTTCTTTACTTGAGAGAGAGAGAGGAAAGGATGGAGAGCAGGCAAGCAGGGGGAGCAGCAGCAGGAGAGGGAGAAACAGACTCCCCACTGACCCAGGAGCCCATGCGGGGCTCAATCCTCGCACCTTGAGATCACAGCCTGAGCCGAAGGTAGATGCTTAACCCACTGACCCCCCCCAGACACCCCAACAGTAGTTTAGTTTTTATCTAGTTAAACTTGTTGTTCTTAATTAAAGCTGTTTTAACCTTCAAACAAGAAACTGGGAAGAAAAATGCAGAAATACTTTAAAGCTTATGGAAAAATGCAATGGGAAAAATTGCCCTGAAGTTTTAGAGGATACAAACTAAAAGAAATTAAGGAGTGTATAAAAGTGGTAGGAACCAGTGCCAGAAAAAAAAAAAATACAACCTGGGACTTCTTTGTTAGAAAATAGGCAAAGGGTATGGACAGACATTTGGAATAAGCAAGAGAGAGAAAATACTCAACTCTGTTAATAGTTGAAAAAAACATATAAAATATAGAGTTGTACATACTATAAATGAGCAAAATGTCAACAAATGATTATAGCCAGCTCTGATAATTCTGTGGTAAACCTGGTATGCTTAGATATTGCTAGAGGCATAGAAATTTATACATAATTAAAGGAAAAAAATTCAAGTCTGTAGTCACACTATAGCCTATTTTAAGCACCCAAAACCACACGAAACTAGAGCCTCTCATAGTGTTCAGCACAGAGTATCTCCATCGTCACAGGGAGTTCTACTGACTGGAGGACAGGGACACACGCAAGAGTAGAAGGGATGGGTTTTTGAAGACAAGCAGCTTCCCTTGTACTTGGTGACTTCAAGTTCTCCACTTCTTCAAGTGTCTCCAACGTATCAATCGACCCTTCTATTGATATGTTACCCAATCTCCTCTTTAACACTTGGTATTTTCAGACTTTTTTTTCTAATCTAATAGGTATGAAGTGATATTTCTCACTGATTTAAATTTGCATTTTCCTGATTACTAATTAGGTCAAGTATTTTTTCATGTATGTATTAGCCTTCTGTATTTCCTCTTCAGGGAGTTTCCTATTTGGTTTTTTTCTCCACATTATCCTGTTGCAATGATTTAAAATGGGAAAATGTTTATGATATAGTGACAAGTTTTTAAAAAAAGGGACAAGTTTTTATTCTTTGTTTTCTAAGTCTTCCTTTGGCTCCACATAGACGGAGTGGTTATTTTTCTTTATCCCTACTATTATTTTTATTTCACATTATTCCTTTCTGGTAGAACACTGTGTGCTTGACCTACAAAAACTGTCTCAGTGTGTGTGTGTGTGCATGTGTGTGTGTGCAAAAGCGAGGATCAAGCAGTGAGAGAAAAACAACATTTCAAGATTTGTATCTTTAATTAGACTACATGTTTAAATTGCAAAGGAAACTGCCTTTCATAATTCAAGTAGAAGGAAATGAATTCGTGTATATTGCTTGGAGATTTCACATATTCATGATGTGGAAATTAACTTAAGCACACACTAGTCTAAGAAGTCAACTTGGAAAAGAAATGACATTCTTTAAGGAAGTGGAACAGCACTGTTTAAAAACAAAAACAAGATGAAGAGAAATGGGAGTATAAAAATTGAACAAAAATTAATTCCTGCCCAGCCTGAATCCTTGGGGAAATAGGCCATGGTCCCAAGCAGGTTTCACGGCTACACCGGCATCCAGCACGTGGAATCTTCCACACTAGTGAAATGCCGTTAAGTCCCCACATGGACCCACACAGATCTGTCCCCTATTGGTCCTTTCCCTCTGTTTTATTGTCAACTAGGCCCTTTTCTATTATTCTTTCATTTCCTGTCTAGATCAGCTTTCCCAATTTCCCTGTTAATGCTTTGCTGAACATTTCCCACCCCTGGTACAAGCGCTCTTTACAGCAGGCAGGGAGAGAACAAGCACGGCTTTTTGTACCCCTAACAAGGACAGACAGGAGCTGTCCTTCTACCTGCTCTGGAGACTGCAGGCCCTCACGAGATGCTGCAACCGGGCACGCGATTTCCGTCTGTTTATCTGTTAGGGACTCCGGCATTTCAGGAGCGTGAGCTGGAATGTGCCTTTGTACATTCTCTGCCTTTCCCACTTGCTTCCAGATGAGCACCCCCATAAGGGGCTTGTTCAGAGCAGGAGGCAGAGAGCCTCTGCGTCTACGGTTCCCACCCGAGCCCTTGCCTGGAGCCCTGCCACCTTCCAGTGGCCTTGCCACATGGGGCTCTGCATCATACTAATCTGTAGAGTGGGCGTGGCCGCATTTCCCTTTGCTTTGCAGTCAGATGTCAGTTCATTCTAAGGGTCTTACAACATGAGTTACCGGACAGAAAATGAAAGAAGGCCGCACTGAAGTAAGACTTATAAAACAAGACATTTTTAAAATGAGGATAAAACCTGGCGCAGTAACACCTGGACCGTGAAGGGAATAGGATTTGCAACTTGGATGCGCGCTCTTCAGGAGGCCTCTCAGAAGAATGTGCCAAGCACAGCTTGACTCCCCAGTGCTGCTTGTGATGTGGGAGGGCCATATCACTGCAGCCCTACAACCTCCCAGGGTCTTCCATCTGCTTAAGTTGGAGCTAAGGTGTGGGTTTGGATCTACTTACTAACACTTCCCTAATGGGTACCCTGAATGCTATCTGAAAACATGTTTGTCTCCATGGGCCTGAAATGTACCGGGATGTTTCCTGAAGCTATTCTTCTGTGTAACAGAATTGGATTTGCAGCCGTGTGTCATGATTTGGGGGCACCCTATAGGGTCTTCTGCTTTAAATATCAGCCTTACCACTGCAAGGCTAACATTATTGCTTCTTTCCATGGGATGCTGGAGGCCTTCCCTAAAGGGTATGACTATAATAAGCTACCCCCTTGCTTCACAAAGTGTGGTTCCTGTATCAGCTGGGAACTTATGAGAAATCAAATAACCAGGCCCCAGACCCGACCCACTGAACTGGAAACCCTAGGGACAGCGCCCAGCGTTCTGTGGCTTAACAAATCTTCTAGTTGATTCTAATGCTCATTAAAGTTTGGAAGCCTCCTACTGAAGCCTGTGAGCTTCAAAGTGACATGGGCAGGATGATCTGAAAGAAGATACTGTAACTTTGAATTTCATAGTCTCCGTTTCTAATTTCTATTTTTGTGCATTTTTATATACATAAAATGTATATTGTTTTAATATGTACCTGTATGTATAATATACACGTTACATATATGTATAATTTATCAACAAATACGCCCTATCTACTAGAGTTCGGGTTTAACTTGGTTATTGACAGAGATGCGTGATATACAAAGTCTGAAGACTACTTGTATAACATTTAAAAACACTTATGCTTTAAATCCAACTGAGCTATTAGCCACCAATAATGCCACCCGTTTGTGTTAATATCTTTTTCTGCTTAGTTCTAAAATGCTTTGCACATAATTTATAGTGCTTATTTCTCCTGTTGTGCAGAGAACTCTCACATTCCCAGGAACGTGAGAAAAGGGGGCCTCTGTGTTGTGTCCTAGACTCTTTTTGCCTGTCCTTGAACAAAGGACGGACCAGCGATGGCCCATGAACAGCGTCAACAGCACCTCCCATGTCCCCCTCAGCGCATTCATCAAATCTGCATGCAGGAAAGGGTACAAAGAGCCAGAAAGAGGATTCTGTGCCCAGTCCTTGCCATGTCTTCTTCCCACTCCCATTGCTTTGCTTGGATGGAGGAATCCCTGGGGTCTGGGGAGGCACTCCACTCTCGATCCTCACTCCCCCACTACCAGCTTGCACTAGCCTGGTGGGCCTCCTGTGTTACACACTCACGATCCCTTTGTCTTACATATTCCTGAGCTACCCAGAAAACACTGCTGTGCACTTATTATAAATGGAAAAGTGGAGGAACTAGGAGTAGGGCTTTCTTCTAAGCCACAATAATTTAGGAGCTCAACAGAGAAAAAGAAAATAAATGATTATTTCCTTCTTAGCATAATATGGGCATAAAGTGTGCTCTCCAAAACTGTGCGTGGCATGAATGAACAAACACATAAATATAGTTGGGTTCCTGAACACTGAGTTCTAGTACATAGCAGCTAAAAGCACAAATCCAGGTTTGAGTCTTACCACGGCACTTACTATTTGTGTGACCTTGAGGAAGTCCCATTTCCTCTCTTAAGCCTCATTTCCTTCGCTCTGTAAATTAAGAATAAGGATACTAAGCACTCCACAGATGCATTGTGAGAATTAAATGAGATGTAAGAGCTTAGCATGGTATCTGGCACATTGTCAATCCCTAGAAAACATGAGCTATGTTGTGTGTTGCTAGTGCTGAATCAAATGCTAAAAAGGAATAAATCGTATTCCTCCCCTCAGGTCCTCTGGTGGTGAAGCTCACAGACCCTTTCCTCCCTTGCTCAGGCAGATGATCTTACATAATCTATGCTATTTTGAAATCAAAAGTAATGCCTTTATTGGAGAGACTGACCTAAGCATTCGTTAATCGCTATCTCCTCCGGCCCATATGTCTGTCTGCCTGGAAGAGCTGTGTTCATCCTGAGTTGGAACTCCTGGCTGAGGTGCAGAGTCCTTTCATTCCATTTCACCTAACGGTGCATTATCCTTCATCATTAAGAGGGTGCGCGGGGGCCTGGGGATTCTGTGTAGATCTCCACGTGGGAGCCATTTAGTTAAAAACTTGATAGCAGTAAAATGATACCACATGAAAGAAAGGATAAAAGACTGCACATTTTCTATCACTGTTTAGAAAAATTCATTTGTCTCAGAGACTTGATAGCATGTTTTCATCAAATAAAAACACCACAGGATCATAACGGAAGTTGCCACGAACTCTGAAAAAAAGGACTCAGGGAAAAAGTAACACTTCCTCTTTTGCCCCCCCGGCTCGCCCTTTGTGAATAATGGGACATCAATAAGTATGACTTGAATTAATAAGGAAGAAGGTCTGTGACAAAGGTGTAAGGATGTCGAGGCAAAAAGCGCAAGAATTGCTTCCCTGCAATAATTCTGCTCGTTCGTGCTTGTTATAATCACATAATTCCCATCTCTGGCTTGACTTAAATATTTTCAGTACTGTATGAAATAGATATTGCCATCCTAATTCAGTATTTCAGGCAGCAGGAATTTGAGAAATTTGCCCAAGGTCACAGTTAAAGTCATGAAATCGAGATATAAACCCCAAACCACTTATGGCTTCATGTGGAGGATAGAAAGGGACCTTTATGTTCATCTCTTTTCCTTTGAGAAAATGCAAATTGCTGCCGTAAAGTGGACCCCTTGCTCCTGTGCTCATGTTACCACTGCTTTTCCTTCACTGACTAGACACTCTGAAGTGACCAGCCTCGCCCCTCCGAGATGGCTAGATCTGTGGCATGGACTGAGATACAGGTGGGAACCTTCAGTCTGATCTGCTGCAAAATACAGGGACTGACAGCCTTCAATGAACCAGGCCCTATGCTAGGGATTTGGGAACTAGAAATAATGCATAAACCTAACCTTCCTCCTCCTGAGGCTATTAGTCTGGAAGCAAATAGACCAAAATGATAATAATGGGCACCTCTGACATTGGTTTAAGTCATCTTTTCCTCTTTTCTCTTACATGCATAAAATGTCTAGTAATGTGTGTTACTTTTATAGACGAGCTTAAAGAAAAAGGGGTGGGGGGCTGCAAGAAAAGAAAGTGTTAAGGAACTGATCTCTAACATTAAAGGAGATGATAAAGGCAGAGCCAGCAGTGTAACCCCAGCCTTCTGACTCCTTACACCCTAGAGGCACTGCTGTGTAAAGCCACATTGGGGAACTCTTTAATTGAGAACCTTCTACGTATCAGACAATCTGTTAACCATTGGAAGTCATAGAGATAAATAAGATAAACTCCTCAGTGGAAAAAACGGTCGATTATGATATATTCCATGTGTCCAGATACTGGTCTTATCTGTTTGCACGAAACTTTTGCCTTTTTTTGGCAGCAAGTAGCTGTAACATCCATCTAGAAATTGCACGGCGGTGGGGGAGGGCACTTGGGTGGCTCAGTCATTAAGCATCTGCCTTCGGCTTAGGTCATGATCCCTGAGTCCTGGGATCGAGCCCCACATCGGGCTCCCTGCTCAATGGGCAGCCTGCTTCTCCTCTCCTACTCCCCCTGCTTGTGTTCCCTCTCTAGCTGTGTTTCTCTCTGTCAAATAAATAAAACCTTAAAAAAAAAAGAAAAGAAATTGCACATGGCCATACTGGCATGAAAAATGTCATCTTTCAAGAGCTATGCAAAAAACACAAATTATCATTGCATGTCAACAGCAAGACAGAATAACCCCACAGAATGCTATTAGATCAATATTTAAAGGACCTCTGGGGTAGTGTAGGAGTCTGAAGCTGAGAAAGTCAACTGCAAAACTCTACAGGAGTCTTAACGCTTCTCAAACTCCTTCACATGAACGAAGAATGAATCAGAGGGCTGAACTGAAGTCCTAGCCCACAGCGGAAGCTCTATGTATCCGCTGTTGTTATAATATGATACACGGATGCAGGAGTTGGGAACTTTCTACTCTACTCCTGAATCCTCCCCAAAGACCTTTCCTGGTTTAATCCTTTCATGACACTAAAAAAGAATGATTTCAGGCCCGTGTGAGCCACATTTTGGATTCTCATCATCTTTTGTCACCCTTCAGCCCATCACCCTAAATAGCTTCTCACATGTAGGAGGCCTTTGGCACTGACGACAATGGACATGACTGTTATTCTTTAATTATGCAACTCATACATCATCATTACTTATTCAAGTATTGATCATTTTGTGCTGTTACAGTTCAAAGGGATGAGTTATCAAAAACTCTCTTTTGGATAAACTGAACGAGTTAAATTTGGCCAGCCAAGTTATCTGAGGTTGTTTTAAAACTGTGTTATCATTTAGATCGCGGAAGCCCAAGTTTTAGCCTTAAAGGGAAATATGACATCCCCTAAATTAATGACATGATTAAGAATGAAGGGCTGAATGCCATTTACATAAACCAACAGTTTAATATACTGAGCACTAAAATTCCAGAGGATAAAAGCAGGAATTAACAGCAAGCTGTAATTAATGACCCAGACTTTGAATATAATGGAAAGTAATGAGCTGAATTCTTTCCAGTGTAACACATGATAACTGAATATTAACTGACCTTTGAAGATCATTGGTATTAGGTGAAAACAGTAAGCATTAGAGGATAAAAATCGCGACTTTCGATGCAAAAAATTATTTTCCAATTATAATGTGAAAATGTACATATGCTTAATTTAAATATAAAAATATATACATATGTACACATAAGTATTTAAAATTAGACTGATGCTGGCTAAAGTCAGGGGGCTAGGTCTTTGTTGGAAGCATGTAACCCTCTGCTGACTGCCACTCCCACAGAGATTCAAGAATCTAGGACTCAGACTCGGTCAGGCACATGCCTCTCTCTTCAAGCCTGTAAGAATCACAAGACCTGGGCACCTGGGTGGCTTAGTGGGTTAAAGCCTCCGCCTTCAGCTCAGGTCATGATCTCAGGGTCCCAGGATTGAGGCCCACATTGGGCTCTCTGCTAAGCAGGGACCCTGCTTCCTCCTCTCTCTCTGCCTGCCTCTCTGCCTACTTGTGATCTCTCTCTCTGT
>PITA01010724.1:0-70459 GCA_004023965.1 Spilogale gracilis | reverse complement strand
GTTCCCATTTACTTTCCTTCTCCCACTGTCCTCCAGTTTACCCCTCATGCACCGCAAATGAGTGAAACCATGCAATACTTGACTTTCTCTTCTTGGCTTATTTCACTCAGCATAATCTCTTCCAGTCCAGTCCATGTTGCTACAAAAGTTGGATATTCATCCTTTCTGATGGAGGCATAGTATTCCATTGTATATATGTACCACATCTTCTTTATCCATTCATCTGTTGATGGGCACCTTGGCTCTTTCCAGAGTTTGGTGCAAATCACGATTCTACTTTTAATATTCAAACAGCTCTCTGGATTTCTTTCCTCAGATTGGAAGGCGGAACTAATTATATTCCAAAAACTGAAGGTAAAAAGCATTACCGAAATAACTTTTGTATAAAAAAAAAAAAAATGTTGGGATGCCTGAGTGGCTCATTTGGTTAAGGGGTTGCTTTCGGAAAGGTTCTGGTGTCCGAGTCCCGCATCCAGCTCCTTGCTCAGCCCTGAGAATCTTCTCCCTCTGCCTCCAGCTCCCCCAGCTCTCTCTCTCTCTCTGACAAGTAAATAAATAAAATCTTTAAGAAAAAAAAGTGCTGGGGGCGCCTGGGTGGCTCAGTTGGTTAAGCGACTGCCTTCGGCTCAGGTCATGATCCTGGAGACCTGGGATCGAGTCCCACATCGGGCTCTCTGCTCTGCAGGAAGCCTGCTTCTCCCTCTCTCACTCCCCCTCCTTGTGTTCCCCTCTCTGGCTGTGTTTCTCTCTGTCAAATAAATAAAATCTTTAAAAATAAATAAATAAATAAAAGAAAAAAAAGTGCCAACGTCAAACAATATCTCACGCAGTTCAAGACTGAAAAAATGCTAGGATTCTATTCATTATATTTATCCATGAAACAATGTCTTGCACATAGTAGACATGCAGAATACATGTTGAATGAGTGAATAAGAGCAACATTTTACTCTAATTCTCAAGTAGGAGATGGCAGTTCTTACTAGCAGCAGTTGTTTTTATTTTTTAATTTTTTTTTCTATTTTAGCTCTTCAATATTATTCTTCAGGGAAGCTGGCAAACTGAAATCTGTTACATTAATGCCAGCAGGGATATATGTGTGTGAAGCAAATAAGTAAACATTTATTGTACCTGATGGCTCAATGGACCATCCATATGAACTCTTAAGAGACTTGAAAATACTTGGCAGTATTTATACTTAGTGTGAACTCTGCAAATACTATTTGTGGATTTTAGCCTTTGAAAATTTCTATTTTTTGAATCACTTGAGATTTTTCAATTCAAAACTCTTGGACTACTCTGTAACTATGTAGCTCCTTTTTCTTTGGTAACGAGCTAATCTCCTAAAATTTTGATGTTGTTAGGTTTCAGTGGAAATCAGTGTCAAAATAACTTCCAAAGACAGATAAAATAACCACCACTTAAAAAAAAAAAAACACAAAACTATAGTCTTCCTAATCTTAGCAAAAATAACAAAATATTGACAACTGCCACTTTTTGAGAGTCTGAAATGTAACAGTTCCTTTTTCAGGGTTTTCCATATTAACACATATATGATTTTAACTTATTATAGAGAAAAGGAAGGCAAAGCAAAGAGAGATGTAATGCCTTACACAAAGTCATGCAGATCATACATTTTTGAACTGAGATTCAAACCCAACACCCAAGGTATTTCTATAATGATAGACTAAATCTCCCAAATTTATATTTAATTCGCATAAAATCTTGTGAGATAAGTAAGCCAAAGATAGCTTTCTGTTTTTCTTTATTTGGCAGAGGTTGGAATTAGAACATTCTGCATCTATATAGATAATTTTATGAGAATAATAGAAATTCAGAACTAGAAAAAGTTTAAAGATAATCCAATTTAGTAATTCTTAGACATTTTGGACACTTAACCAACTAAACCATCCAGGTGTCTGAGAGATTCTTTAAAATGTGGATTCCAAGTGGGCACTTTCCACTGCCCTTAAGACCGTAACACTAAAGTAATATACATAGACTTTTTAAGCAGCCCCATGCCCTCTTAAAATACACCTGTCACCACTTCTTCCTTGCTTGTTAAGATTCTTTGCCCATGCTCTCTCACATCCCTGATGGTATAAAAAACTTTTTGTTTTTCTATCTATTCCTTCAACTCTTATTCTTTTTATTCAGGTATTAACGTAGATGTCACTCCTTTTGAATAATTTTCATAAGCATTCTCATTCCAAGTTAGATGATTCTGCTGTATTGTTCCTCCATAATTTCTTTTTCCACCAAAATATTATTTGCCATTTTTCATTTATCATTGCCTCTTAATAACATGTACCTGTCCTCCATCATATATTTTTAACATGGTATGGACAGGAAGTTTGCCTATTTTACTTTTCATTATATTATCAATATCTACAAAAATGCTTGACTCATATGTTTAATAAACATTTCTTTGATGTGGGAGTAAATGAATGATGTCTTCTTTCTTTTATTCCTACAGTCAGTTGTATTTATAGTTTTCCTAATGAAGTTGGAATTCATTCACTGAATTATTTTATTGTCTTATGGTACTAGCTAATACAATATAGTTATTATTCCTATAACACCATTATGCCAAAGTGGTTCAAAAAGTGACTCCCATAAGACCCTTGTCCAAAGACTCTTATCTTTGGAAATTGGCCTCACTTTTTGATGACCAGGAAAGTCTGTTGGAAAGATTGTTAAAAATGCACATGCATGAGTCATATCCTCTGCAAGTTCTGTTTAGATTGTAACCAGCTTCATAGATTACTGTCATACATTCCAAAGTTTAGGAGCCATTGCCTTATACTGCAATTATAGTCTGTTTTTTTTAATAAAAAGTAGTTAATGCATTCCCGTGTGCAAGTAAATATATAGTCTTTTATACATGTTTGGCAGATTAAATAAGCTCAGTGTTAAACTACTACAGGTATTATAAATTCAAATATTTGTTTTCACATTTGATTAGCTTGTTAACATCTGTACTCATTATATACATGTTAATTCTGTAGATTAAATTGTATTATATCTAATGGGTGCATTTAATATCAATTATGTAGTATTTATTTTACTATAGTTAGTAAATATTTAAATTGATAAAACAAAATGAAACAGTTGTAGTATAGTGTGTAATTTAGGCAACCATTATTTATAGAATTTTAAGTGGTAAAATTCTAAAATAAATGAAATAAATTTTATGGAACAATATTTTAAAAGCAAAAGATACTAGGTATATTTGTGAATTTACATATATTTTAAACTATGTCTCATTTGAGGATGAAAATACTGAAAACTAGTCATGTTAATTTTATTAACTCTGTTGCAACATGTTGAAGTGTACCATTATATGTATTAAGGTCTATTTATTTAAAAATGCAATGAAAAAAGGCTCCCTGCTCAGCAGGGGAGCCTGCTTCTCCCTCTCTCACTCCCCCTGCTTGTGTTCCCTCTCTAGCTGTGTTTCTCTCTGTCAAATAAATAAAGAAAATCTTTAAAAAAAAGTTATTTTACTCTTATGTATATAGCAAATTACTAGCCTGTTATTTGTAAACAAAACCAAAAAAGTAACCAGAGTTTTTACACTGGAGAATAATAACATAAATTATGTCCACTATAAAATACAGTGTGAAGTGGATGAACTAGAACAATTGTCACTGACTTACAACAATAACATCTAAGACACTATCACAAACCACTGTTATTATAAAATATAAAACAAAACAAAACACTATGTGTATATGTGGAAATTCATAAAAAATGTATGGAGGAATAATATTTGTAAGTTATTAACTGTGACAACCTTTTGAAATAAAAATTGGGGTACAGAGGGAGACTATTTTGCTCCATATCTTTTTATTTAAATTATTTACATCAACTTATAATCATGTATGTCTTTCATAATTTGTAAAATAATTTCTTACAGAATTAGAGAAATGATTGCATGGGGATGTGAGTTAGAAGTAGAAATTTCAGTGGTCACACCATGAAATACACATATACATGGTCAAGAAAATCAGGCATTGTAGTGAATAAATTCTAGTTCTATGCTTCTATGACCTACTCTCCTTTTTCTCTAATATTCTTTTCTTCCCCTTTTTCATTAAAGGTCTCATTCGTTTGCAGGAGCTCATCAAAGCTCCATCAAGGTACAATCTTCGGCTTAAAATTCGTCAACTACCTGCTGATACAAAGGATGCAAAACCCTTATTAAAGGAAATGAAAAGAGGCAAGGAGTTCCATGTAATCTTTGACTGTAGCCATGAAATGGCAGCAGGCATTTTGAAACAGGTAATCTTTAACTTACTTAAATTCTTGGTTTCTTTATTACATTGGCACTTAAAGTGTGTTTTTTGGTTTGTTTGGCTGGTTGATTTTTTTTGTGGGGGTGGGGGAATGAGCATGAGCAGAGGAGGGGCAGAAGGAAAGGGAGAGTAATCCTCAAGCAGACTCCCTGCTGAGGCCAAGACTTCAGAACTAGATCCCAGGACCCTGAGATCATGGCCAGAGCCAAAATCAGCAGTTGGACCGTTAAGCCACTGAGACAGTCAGGCACTCCCCCCAAGCTTTTTTTTTTTTTTTTTTTTTAAATCAAAGTGTTATTGTCACATAGTTAAAATGAGCCAGAGAAGTCACCTTGATATAATTTCCTGATAAAAAGTCTGACATTTGCTTTTAATTAATTGTCTTAAAGGAAAAGTAATGCAAATATTGATGCTCTTCAAAACGCATTGTTTGAAGTTCTGAGGTTACTTTCAAATGACTGCAATGCTGTTTGCAGTTTTGAATGTTGGTTATTGAGATAGATGTTTCTGTTTTGTTCTGAAATGAAGGAATAAACTGAGAGTCAATGATTGAGCATCTCAATCATTACAAACAACCCATTGGAAAAAGAGAAAAGAGATTTGCTGTTCCGCTGGCATCTTCTAGGAGATGCCTTACACATTTGATCTTATTTAATCATCACTGCAACCCCAGGAAGTTGAGACTATCTCCACTTCAGAGATGAATAAACTGAGTCTTGGAAAGACTGAGTAACTTGACAAGAAGCAAGAAATAGCAGAGGGATTCATATTTCACCCAGCAATGTTAAATATTCATTCCAGAATAAAGCATTGCCTGACTCAAAAGATAATACTAAATCAATCAAATGAAATTATTCATAGCAGTGAAACCTTTTAATGTTACTTTTGCACTATTCTAACCTAACAACCCACTGCAAAGCAGCAATTACTATTCTCCTATATATTACACATGAGGCAAGACTTGGATGTTGGGGGTTAAATGGCTAGTATGAGCCCCTATACTTACTATGCACTAAAGTCTAGATTTGGACTGTAGTGTTTTGGACCTTGTTTTTTAAGCTTTTTTACACATACTGGCTGATATCTCAGTGGCTTGGGATTAGTCATCTGTCCTAAAATCTCTCATGTATAAGAAAATATCTCTACTGGAGAATTATGCAGATTCAGTTGTCAAATTATATCTCATAAAATATAACTATTAACAGTAAATGCCTGTTATAACATGGTTAGTTTATTAAACAGATGTTTGTCCAATCTTCCAATATGAATGTTGGTTTCACTACAATAAATCTTTAATTTAGATTTGAAAAATTGCTCTAGTGTTATATTTGAGTAGTAAAGCATATGAAATTTGGGTGTGTTTTTGTTGTATCTTTTTTTGAGAGTGAATAAAATGATTCGATAAAATAAGCAGTGAAATTTGGAATAGGGATTTGTTTTTCATATATACCAAAAACAATTTTTGGTCATATTTAAAATACACAGACTTGGAAAGGAGAGCTTTCCTTTATGCCCAAAGTGGGAAGCACTCTATGATTTGTCAGGGATGGAGCTTTGGTAGATTTTCTCTAGGCTTCCAGCAAGTATCTAAATGATCAGTTGTCTTGTTTCTAGAGTAACTGACTTATTTTGCATATCTGAAAGGTTATAGCATCTATCAACTTTAACAGTAGAATTGCCATTCTGCCTTGTATTTGATATATCCATTAGTTTATGATTGTTTTGTAAACTGCTATGTTTGCAAAATGAAAACAGAATTAAGCTAATATTTAAAATATAGTCAGTGGTGCCTGGGTGACTTAGTCATTTAAGCATCTCCCTTCAGCTCAGGTCTTGAACTCTGGATCCTGGGATGGAGCCCCACCTAGTATCAAGCTCCCTGCTCAGTGGAGAGCCTACTTCTCCCTCTCCTTCTGCATATGCCGTTCTCTCAAATAAATAAATAAATAAATAAATAAATAAATAAATAAATAATTTAATAAATGAAATATATACAGCAGAAAAGGTTAATAATTTTAGCAAGATTAGTAGTTGAAAAATCAGAGCAAAGGTAAAATGATAATATGAGTGTTAAGATGAATTCAGAGTAACACTATTACACAGAATCCATGTTTGTAGATTCTATAACACTAACAGACCACATATATGGTGTTTGTTTTTTTTAACTTACTTTGTCCCAGAGAGCATTTGTTCCACATTTGAATCTCAGTTACTCTAGAAACCAATCCAAGAAGAAAGCAAATAGCTTCCTTCTTGTAAATGAAGCAGTCAGGGGGACTCTCTATTTTATGACTTAATGAAATTTTTCTGAGATTTCTCAACATTGGTTAATGACAGAAGTCCAAAGAAATGGTGTAAGAGTTGGAGAACAGGCATAGATGGGCTTTCAGCTTGTCTGGCTTAATCTAAGAACAAATATTAGGAGTATCCAGAAATACAGATCAGTTTATCAGGTTAGCCTTGTTTGTTTCATTGTTTTATTTATTTAAACTAAGTGAGCTCTTTCTAAATACTAAACAAAAGACAATTTGAAGTTTTCTTCCCTGAAAGCTCTGAAAGTGAGTGAAGCTTGAGGCTGGCTGTTTGAGGTGCACTAATGGGCATACATGCCTTAATAACAAAAGATTCTACCTCTACCCAAATTTGTCAAAGAGAATTTCCTATGGTAGGGTCAAGATGATCTGCAATTAAACCTCATGAGGTCATTCTATCACAGAGCGCAAGTATTAATTAAGACTTTGAAAGTCTAGATTAAAGAGGGTGAAATCAAAATTTTTAGATTGGAAAAATTTAAAATCAGATGCAAATAAAATCCCACAGAAGCAAGAAGAAAATTAAATTAAATTTTAAGAAATATGTATAAAGTCCACCTCTTCAGTTGTTAACTTTGAGCAATATATCTTCTGGATATAACCTGGAGGATAAACTAACTACAAATAATATGCCTAGATGTGTTAATTTGTCATATGGCATTGTTAACACTACACTAGTTAAATGTTGGGAATTTCTAATAATATTTTGATTTTGGAAAAATGAATCTGTGGTATTTCTTTCCAGGAGGAATAATACAGTACAATCAATTTTTCTATTGTATATACAATTTTTCCATTATAGCTACTCTCATATTATTTGTACATTAGAAGATATTAATTTTATCATCATTACTGTGTTTGATGTGTGCATACAGTTCATTTAAAAACAGTGTAAGACAAAAATGTTATAATTTTAAAAACATCCAGAACAAGTTTGTAGTGTCTAAATGTGATGTCTGTCTGGATCAGATGGGTGCCCCAAATGTAGGGCAAAAATTGGAAGCCAATGGTGCAGAGAGACAGTAAAAATAATTCACCTAAACCAGAACAAAGGAGATAGAAGTTTATTGAATACATTGCAAGGGAATGGTAGGCAGGACAGCAAAAGAGAGCCTGTCTGATATGAGGCAGGGGGTAGGTGCTATTTTTAAAGAGGGAAGGTGAGGAGGTACAGTAATGTATGGCATTGTTCTTAACTGGGTATAGTTGTAAGTAGCCCATTAGTCAGTTAGGGCCTATGGGTATCTTGAGGTGAGTTGCCTGCCAGGCCTGTCTGTTCATCCTGACGATGACTGTGGGCACCATTTGCCTTGATCAAGTTTCCATTGCTCAAATCTGTTGTCTAAATTCCACAAAGTTCTTTTTTTAATTGCACTGGAAATTATTTATCTTTCAAGAGAGTATCCCTATTGTCCATTTTTGTTACCATTACAGTGTAAGTACTCAATCAAAAATAACTACCCTTTTCTATTTAGTTCATGCATCATAGTCCATAATTGATTCTTGTTTTCAGAATCAAGGGCTGGAGAAAGGTCAATGAAAGGCATAAGCAGTCCTCAGTTATCCCCTATAGATTTCTTCTCAAGGTGATGAAGAAGAAACTTGTAGCTAGTGCAGAATACCCATGACAGAAGCAAACCGCTCTCCCTACCACCATCTCCTTAGCCCCTGCCATCCCTACCTCTAAAACACAATTTTCAATACTGGCTTGAGATGCTTGAAGTTTTCAAACTATCAAAGAAAAAAACCAGCAAAAATTTTACATTATATAAATCCTACAATGGAGCTTCATCTTTGGGAATATAAAATAGGCCATTTTTAAAAACAGATTTTATTTATTCATTGGATACAGAGAGAGAGAAAGACAGAGAGAGCACAAGCAGGGGGAGAGGCAGAGGCAGAGGGAGAAACAGATTCCCCATCTAGCAGGGAGACCAATGTGGGGCTTGATCCCAGGATCCTGGGATCATGACCTGAACCGAAGGCAGATGCTTAACCATCTGAGCCACCCAGGTGTCCCTAAAATATGCCATTTTATAAAATGGCATATTATACCCAAACTTCAGTTTAGTTAGAGACCTAGAGTTCATGTTTACTCATTATCTCAATTTGTTGGCCAATTTATTCATTCTTCTTTTGTCCTACTTTTCTTATCTATAAAGTAAGTGTAATAAGAGGACCTACCTCATAAGGTTTTTAATGAGGCTATCAGGAAGCAAGAATTCCTTCTAGCTGGCCTAAGAATCAAATTGACTGGAGAGAGTTTAACAGGAAAAAAAGCAAATTTAATAGCATATGTATAAGGAATCCACATGGACATGGAAATTCCAAAGACAGTCTGGCAAAATGAGTTATATATGTCATGATGAGCTAGGAAGAAGAGGGACTTCAGAGGAAAGAATGCAATTCACAGGGTGTAAGAAGAGCAGATGTTTGGTAATTAGATGTTTGTCCTGCTGATGGATCACTCAGATAAAATTTATCTCTGTTAATAACCCTTATTCTGTGAAAGATCCCCAATTTAGGTTTTTCTATGTTTTTAAGGGAGGGACAAAGTTTCTCTTGAACCCACAGGATACCCTTTGCCTTCATCTTGGAATAACGTTCATGCTAACATGACCCGTTTTGGGTCTGCTTGCCTTCAGCCTCTATAAGACTTATAATGCAATGTGCTTAGAATAGTGTTAAACACATTTTAGACATTATATGTTATTTATACTTGTGCATCTGAATCATTGTTTCTTTCAATTATCTTTAATTATATTTATCTATATCTCTATACCTGTTGAGTTGATAAAAACTATTGACAAGGATAATGCTGAGCTGTCATTGCACAATTCTGGAGTTGAGAAACCTTTGATAAATACCCACCAGGAACAATGAATACCTTCTAAAAGATTATCTTAGAAACCTTTATCTAATGAGAGAAATTTTCTCTTATTTCTGTCAACATTCAGACTTCATGAGAGCATTATTGGCTCATAAAATCTTTGTCCATTCAGAAATATGATTTGATATTTGGTTCCTATGTTGTGCACACAATTCCACTGTGTGTGTGTGTGTGTGTGTGTGTGTGTGTGTGTGTGTGTGTGTGTGTTGGGCAGGGGAATTCCCCAATGAAGACCAAATATATACTTATTATAAATCACAATATCACAATTTCTAAATTCCTTTCTTCTGCTTCATTCTTTGCTGCTGCCTTTCATTTGTCCCTCCCTTTCAAAAAAAATGTATTTTATTGTTTCAAAATTTTTCACAAATATCTATTCTTTCTTAACTGAACAACTCACTTCTAGATATACAAATTTTATTTTAGCTATCTGGTTAATACTTACCTGTGAGCGTAGAATACATAGGATAGAGCTGGGACAGCTATTTAGCAAATGAATTTATGTAGTTAGTATTTTTTATGGAAGAGTATTAGGTGCACCTGAGAATACTTGTTTCCTCCTAAGAACTCTTCATTCAGCTCAAAAACGCATCATTTTTCAATTATTATCACCAACTACTGTTCATTGAAAAATAGCTATTTCAAATTTCTTCTCATTTTCAGAGGAAAAATTGACAGTTCTCTGACTGGAAGTTCTAATCCAAAAGTCCTTATTTTAAGATTGATAGTCTAAAATTGACAAAGACTATAGAAGTATGAAATAAAGTAGTAATTTGCAACTGGTCTATTAGTAAAAATAAAAAACATTTCTTTGTACTTTTGGAATAACAGCGGTGTTTTACAATTGCTTCACCAATGCTAAAGAAAGTCTCTAAAGTGCTAAAAAAATTCCTACTGCCATAGCATTTTTTTTTCCTAATTGAATAATAGTGATCACCAAAATAAAATGGTGTTCCTCATTAGGGCATTTGTAGTGGAGACGTTATAAATATAATGAACTAAGATGTGCTAATTTCAAGGATGTTTCAAATTTAATGCCTCCTTTAATATGTAAAGCCATAAGCCTTACATTGCAAACTTTCAACTAATAGCTTTTCTATCAAGAGAATTGGTTCAGAAATTCCTTCAGTAACCACTAATCATCCTTAACTGTGGAGAAAAGATTTAGTTTGACCCAATTTTAATGTAACCTGAATATTATACCCCAATTTTTCACTACATCTATTTTATTATTGACATATTTTATATGGTGTGTACCTTAATTATTAATATTTTGTATTTTTTACTTCCTAGGCATTAGCTATGGGAATGATGACAGAATACTATCATTATATCTTCACCACTCTGGTAAGTAACTTATTAAAGCATAAAGTTAATGCTCTAAACTTTATTTTATTATGACTTTTCAGTGTGGAAAATGGGCTTTTGAGTGAGAAGTAATGGTCAGCACCTTTGTAGTTACCATTTATTTTATTTTGAAAAACTCAGTAGAATTGATCCTCCTGGGGAATAATTTTTAGTAAGAAGCTGATGATTTTGAAATAATATTATTTCAGATATCAATTCAAAATATAATATTTATATATTGCTTTAGAGAACTTTCAGAACATAAAAGATTTTAAAATTAGCTGAGAAATCAGTGGTTGCTTTTTTTTTTTTTTAAAGCACACATTTTTATGTTGATATCTTGGTTCTATTTACAAAAAACAGATTCACTGAAACTGTTCTTTTAGTAGACTAAATTATCTATCCTGTTTTTGCCTATGGTTAGTTGGATTTTTAACTGTCAGTCTTAAACTTTTTTGTCTGTTTGTTTTTTTAAAGATTGTATTTATTTGACAGAGAGAAACACAGCGAGAGAGGGAACACAAACAGGGGGAGTGAGAGAGGGAGAAGCAGGCTTCCTGCCAGGCAGGGAGCCTGATGTGGGGCTCCATCCTGAGACTCCGGGATCATGACCTGAGCAGAATACAGATGCTTAACCAACTGAGCCACCCAGGCACCCCCTAACTGTCAGTCTTCTCTGAATTTACAAGTAGCAAATTGAATGTTACCATTTTCTTTTGTTTTTGCATACCCACCACACAGTTTTTTTTCTTAAATATGCATGAAAATATGACCTTATCCTTCTGTCAAACCTACTTAATCTTGGTTCTATTTCTTTACTAATATGGTGTCCCCATTTTCCTTCTTCTGTGAAACAACTCTCTATCTCTGTCACTAATTTTTCCTTGCTGTAGGGGTAGAAAATTTGCCTTTCTTCCCTTCTAGGTTCTCTGGCTGGTTTAATAATTAAATTGACATAAGACAGACTAATGGGAGAAAAAAAAACAAATGTAATTTCATATGTAAGTAGCCCCAAAGATAAAAGACTCAAGGTCAGGTCAGGTAATCCAGCTAAGGAATGGGATGAGGGCCTGGGGCTTTAAAGGGGAGGAGGGTAATTCACAGACTGATAAAAAGCAGCTATTTGGTAATTAGAAGTTTGCCCTGCCTACAGAAAGATCTTTCAGACAAAAAATTTATCTCTAATAATCGCTTTTTTTCTGGTACTGGCCCCCTATATAAATTCTTTTAGGTAATTAAGGCAGACATAAAAGTTTTCCCTAAGTCTATTAGATCTTGATTGCCTTCAGATCAGAGTAATTCACACGCCAAAGTATCATATTTGGAAGTAGCATATTCTGTTCCCTTTTGTTGCCTGTTGCCCCATGTGTGAGAGCTATCTCCAAGTTTGAGTCTTTATTCTATTTTAATTTTTCCTCTTCAGTTATTTTCTTCAGAACTGGTATGTATTTAGAACTTCATTAATTAACTTTGTTGAAATGAAATCTAAATTTCTGTTTGTTAACATTTCTGAGTTGTTATATACAGTTGTTATATACATTACAGAACAAGTATAACTATTGTCACATTAATTTCAAATTATTTAAACCTTAATGTATTGTCCTCTAAATTGACCCCTCTTCTGACTTCCTTCAAAACTTCCATTATCTGACTCTTACATCATCACGAAAATTCTACTATTTTTTCCTCCATACTATCTCTAGCATACATATCCATTCCTACAATGACCAGTCTAACCAAGCTTTCTATTAATTCAGAAGTATTCTGATTGTTCTCCTTTATTTTAGTAGTCTTGAAGCTACTAGATCAAATTACTTAAATGTACTTGATCACAGTAGCTTTCTGTAATAGCAACTCTCCTCCAATAGAGATTCTTCACACAGTAATTTATATTTTAAACTAATATAAATTTAAATGGTAAATACTATGGTTCATGCTAATAGATGTATTACTTCCCACCAGATGTCTTTTAGCAACCTATAAGAAACTTAGTGATAGGCTAGAGGGGAGGGATTGGAAAACTTTACTCATTAGAAAATTATATTTCAATATAGTTATAACTCAGTTTCACCATAATCATAAGGTTTTAGAGGAATCAAAAGTATCACTTAATAAGAAAAAAAAGAAAATTAAAAAGAAAATAGGATATATAGAACTCATTAAACTATAATTGAAGAAATTTTTTTAGTTTGATTTTAACCTAACTTTCCTATTTTCTTTTGTTGTTATTCTCCTCATCAGTCCTCTTTTATAGGAAAACTGATCTAGATCAGTCTCCAGAGTAGGTTTTATGTTTTCTAATTTTTGTGCTGTTACCGACACTTCAAATGACATCTTTTTTCCTTTTGCCTATCAAAAGCTTGGTCATTCTTTAATGGAAACTTAGATCCCATATGCTCTATGAAGTTATTCTTGACTACAAAAACTGAAAGTTCATTGTCTTGCTTTTGACTCCTTGTATGTATCACATCTACTCTTTCGCCCTTTGGTGTATGTGTGTGTCTCATTAGCTAGATTGCAAATATGGAAAATAAAAACCTAAAAAAAAAACCCTTATGTTTTTTCACAACAAAGAGCACAGTTCAGATCAATATCATCTGCTTTCCACTGACTTTTATTTCTATTTTGTAGCCTATATAAGTATATAAATCCAAGACAAGCTTCATAGGACCAATCACATTATTGCTGCTCTGGTTCCCAATATTGTCTGTAAGATCTGAGGATTAGCTAATGCCAATTTGAAAGAGGGCAGGGTTCCCACATGCTGCTTGTTCTTACGGGGACATCCAACTCTTGATGCTTTGGCCTCCTCTCTCCTGGGAAAACCAAAAGGCAAAGCCAGAACATTCACTACAGCCTGCAACCAACAACAAAAATCTAAAGGGTTCCCTATGGTGAACTTGTTAGGTAACGTAAAAAACAAAGGAGCTGCAAGGGTTCTGTCGCCAAAAAGGGCAATTTTATTGCGCTCAGGTTTAATATAATTTTCATTAATTAGAAACCATACTGCATGGACTGTTTCTTTAAAAAAAGAAAAAGACAAGAGTGCCTGGGTGGCTCAGTGCATTGGGCCTCTGCCTTCCTGGGGTCCTGGTCTCAGGGTCTTGGGATTGAGGCACATGTTGGGCTCTCTGTTCTGCCGGGAGTCTGCTTCCCCCTCGTTCTCTGCCTGCCTCTCTGCCTATTTGTGATATCTCTCTCTGTCAAATAAATAAATAAAATATTAAAAAAAAAAAAGACAAGACAGAATAAAAAATAAAAAATTGGCAGTAACCAGCCAAGGAAGCAGGGCATGGAAAATAAAAACCTAGTCAGTTAAAAAAAAAAAAAAAAAGACAGTGTGTAAAATTTAAGGGCAAGCTATCCTAAACATGGAGAAGAAAGCTTATCCAAATCTTAAATGTAGGTTGCAGAAAAGTCTGTTCCATTGGTAGCATTGGAATATGATATATACATGCATGTTTGCATTGGAAAAGCATGAAAATTATCCATTTGAATCTTGGTGATCTGTGATATCTAACATCATCTGAGAAACAATCAAGTTAACTAAGGGAAGTAAGAATAATTGACTTTTTAAATTTTACATTTCTGTGAATTTACTCTATTGATACTAACACCAAGAAATTTGTCTTTCAGGATCTCTTTGCTCTTGATGTAGAGCCCTATCGCTACAGTGGTGTTAACATGACAGGGTTCAGAATATTAAATACAGAAAATACACAAGTTTCCTCTATCATTGAAAAGTGGTCCATGGAACGGTTGCAGGCACCACCGAAACCCGATTCAGGTTTGCTGGATGGATTTATGACGGTATGAATTTCCACTTAAAGATTAGTTTGTGTGTTTCTAAGTAATTTTGCATGAATTATTTAATCTTCCGGATACAAACTTGGGTTTAATGTTTGACATTAAAGGCAAGATCTCTGAACTACTATTGCAAATAATCCTATTAACGATTTCCTAAATTAATTTTATGTGGCAGTTTTGTACTTTTATAAAAGTATCTCAAAAGACATTACAACTATTGTTAGAATACTACAATGTAGGGATTTCTCTCAGATTAATGCGTGCCATATATAGGATAAATTAGAGACTGAGAAGAAGACATTAACCTAATAGTTATACATTTGGTCTTAATTACCAGTACATGATTATTCTTCATCATGCTGGTTTGTGATGTCATATGAATGACCTACATCACACAAAAATCTCCTTTGAGTTATTCACTCTTTAAGGTTAAAGATTAACCAGTAATCACACTGGTTATTTTCAAGTCCTTGTTTAAACTTAGAAACTGGATTTATGTAGAAACTACAAAAGAAGGGAACATTCTGGCATAAGTTTAGTTGTTTATACAACTGCTGCCAATGAAAACCTATTGGAAGACACATATATAATTTTAAATTTTCTGATATCTCTGTTAAAGAACATAAAAACAAGTAAAAATCAAGGTTATTAATTTGTTTTACTTAACTGATTATATTAAAAATACTATTATTTGATCAGATAATCAATATAAAAATTATGACAGATATTTTGTATTTTCTTTTTGCTACTAAGTCTTTGAAAGTTGTCTTTGACACTATACATATTAATTCAGACTAGTCACATTTCAAGTTCTTAATAGCCACATGTAAGTACTGGCTACCTTACAAGACCAGGTAGGTTTATACTATACTATTTTTATTCTATAGTTATTTAAGAAAATTATAAATATTTGACACATTCTCACTGAATCTGTTTTCTATTTCTATTCTAATTATTACTACATTTTAGGAAATAGCTAAGCATTTTGGCAATATTTACGTTTCCCAGGTCATTACAACTGTCTTTTATTAAGTTTCAATCTACATGGAAATTTTATAAGCACAACATTCTCTAATCTGATGTGTGGAAAGCTTTTTCTATTATGATAATAATTTTTCCCTTAATTGCTTCAATAGGGGTTCGAAGTATGTTTTTAATGTAACAAAATAAAGGAAAAGTTCTATTATTTTTTCCTTAAAAGTAGATTCAATCATACAAATTGAGTGCCTTCATAGAGACTGAAATCATAATTGTCCTCATGGTACCAAACTTATGATGGAAAGAAAAAAGGTGCTTGTTTTCCTTTAGTGAGAAAAACAACCTCCTAGAATTTGAAAATGTGTTATACCCACGTTAATTTTTAAAAAAATATAATATGAGGGGAATTTTATCCTTTTGCATAAAAATAGAGATTGCTGACTAGTTCTAGTATTTTGGTATTAACCTAAGATATAGTTGAGAAACTTTTTTGGGAGGAAAATATCCAAATATCTTTAAAATGAAGATATTTTTTCTCTAAAGTATATCCAGACTAAAAATAAAATCCAATCTAAAAAAATTACAAATATTATGCTTTATTCTCAGTGTAAAGATGGTGAATTAAACTTTTGGAACCTAATAAGAAATGTTATTTTTTAAAATAAAATATATACTATCCTTTAAGTTATTGTCTTATTCATGTATATATATATTTTTTCAATATATGTTTTCTATATGTAAATATATGTAATTCTTTAATTCCAGGATAGATATCTTATTATTTGTTACTCAAAACCATTTTTGAATAATTTCAATAAAAGTAAATCAATAGGTATCATGACAACATTAATACTTTTACTTAGCACTTAACTCTAAAACTTCTACTAACATGGCCAAGGATTACTGTTTTCTTTATATCTTAAAACCACAAAAATTATCCAACTATATTTAGGTAATCTCTGTATTTCTATATGATTCCCTATATAACACTACATGTCATCCCCTGAAACAAAGTGCCCTCTAACTTGTAAGTACTTATAGAGACTATGGAAAGACAAATAAGTACAAAGGAAAGTGTATTAATTTCTTGTCTAGGGAGGCAGGGGCTCTTAGAGGGAATTAACTTTGAGAAGATGGAATAAAAAGACAGGGTGTAAGAAGGAGTACAAGTTTGGGTTCTTTTTTTTTTCTCCAGTCATGAGTCCATTCCTTCTCAATTCTGTCCTTCTGAACTGGTAGGTGATTTAGTCAGAGTGGTTGAGTGATGGAGTAAAAATGCACTGATAAGAAAATGAGAAAATTAGGGGCACCTGGGTGGCTCAGTTGTTAAGCCTTCTGCTCAGGTCATGGTCCCAGAGTCCTGGGACTGAGCCCTGCATTGGGCTCCCTGCTGAGCAGGGGCCTGCTTCTCCCTCTCTTACTCCCCCTGCTTGTGTTCCCTCTCTAGCTGTGTTTCTCTGTCAAATAAATAAATAAAATCTTAAAAAAAAAAAGTCTGTATGAAAATGAGAAAATTAGCATGCTATTTATTGAGAATTCTGGGCATTGTCTATAGAACAGATTTTGAAATCTTTAGAATAATACACAATGCCAGCGCTCTTACCTTTGTTATAGTCATGAAGTGCTTTCCAAGTGACATAGTAAATATAAAAAAATGAAGGGCACCTGGTTGGCTCAGTGGGTTAAAACCTCTGCCTTTGGCTCAGGGTCCTGGAATCGAGGCCAGCATCTGGCTCTCTGCTCGGCAGGGAGCCTGCTTCCTCCTCTCTCTCTGCCTGCCTCTCTGCCTACTTGTGATCTCTCTCTCTGTCAAATAAATAAAATCTTTAAAAAAAAGAGGAAGAAATATAAAAAATGAAAATGTTCACATATAAAAGATAATTACCCCATCATTTGTATATTTTTAAGTTACCGCAAAATATGAAGATTTCACCAGAAAACTTGAGATCAGATTTAAAAGTGAGAACATTTTAAAAATGAGTGAGTTGAAAATAAATTTACTTGTGTGAGCACTTTTTCTTTCTTATCTAAAAATATATATTAGCTATTTTATTTATAAATAGAGCATGGAACACAAACTGTTTTGGAAGTAGACATGAAGTTTGCCATTAAAATAAAAATGTTTTCAATGGGCGCCTGGGTGGCTCAGTTGGTTGGGCAACTGCCTTCGGCTCAGGTCATGATCCCGGAGACCGGGTATCGAGTCCCGCATCGGGCTCCCTGCCTGGCAGGAAGCCTGCTTCTCCCTCTCTCACTCCCCTGCTTGTGTTCCCCCTCTGGCTGTGTTTCTCTCTGTCAAATAAATAAAAATCTTAAAAAAAAATGTTTTCAAAAATGGGTACAGATTGATTACTTTTTAAAACTTCTCAAAAAATTCTCTTTTGGAAAATAATATCTTTCAAAATCTTCTCATTATATATGGCACTATATAATGAAATAAAATATTATATACAAAATATTTTCATTGTAAGCCATTAATTTTTATTTATAAAATAGCACATGATTATTATAAACATAAAACCAACATAAGATCTGTATAAGAACGTTGGTATATTTATGCCTTACATGAGTATTATTTTTCTTTCTTATTTGAGATCATATTATAAGCATTTTCCCAGTCATTAAATGTTTAGGAAAAGGCATTAATAGGGCATTTCCACCATGAAATGAGTCAGGAAATTAAGAGGAGTCTAGTTAGAAAAGAAAATAATTATAGCCTGGCATTTATGGTGTTGGCAACATTCCCTTCTGTCAGTTCATGAAATCTCAGTGTTTATATATCTCTTGTTCTTTTCTCTCCCTATGGTCCCATAAAGAAATGGGATTATCAGCAAAGTCCCTGGTGCTTGGAACAAGACCTATGATTATCAGTATCATAGTCATTTGTCAGTATGTAAGATCATAGTGCTTAGACTTTACATTCTTTCTTCATGTTGAATTATAAAAGGAAACAATGAATTGGATTCATAAGAATTTTTCTGGTTGAGTTAGCATCTTAACTGACCCCTGAGTTAAGTGTTTGCTAAATGACTATTGAATATAAGACCATTTCTCCTGTTCTTGTGGTTTCTTCTGTGGTTTGGGGTCATCATAAGAAATACATTAATGTCATTAGCTCAGTAAAATTTTTATTTCCAGTTGGTATAAATCTACCCTAGAAACCCAGTTGCAGAGTACATCCAAGCCCAATCTCCTTAAGGAAGAATTAAAAAAAAGAAAAAAAGCCTAACCCCCTTCTTTCACAAATAAGGTTGTTTTTTTTTTTTTTTCCTAACTCCTGATGTCACCTCTCTCACACTTTCCCCAATGCCTACACACTGCCATCTAGTCAATGTGCTAGACTCCTCTCCAGACATGAGCCTTGATTATAGAACCCTTTCTTTATTGTGCATTGTCTCCTGAGTATAAACATATACATGTTTCCATGCTCCTAGGAGTCTGTAAGTCCTATAAGTAGACCACTGTTCTTTACTACATGATCAGATGACATAGCTCTCAGTCTCCTGCCCAGACATCTGCCTTCTCCAAGCACAGTTCCCAAGGGCAGGGATTCACATTTTTGAATCCATCAGAGCTGACGCTGGTTGTATTTATTATTGATATATTGAGTTTGCAATAATCTCAATTCAAGAGAATGAAATCCAGTAGAAATACCTCAAGGTCAGTTTTAAACAGTCTAGCTATGTCCTAGAAATCTTTCTCAGTTCCCCGATATGTCCATTTATATTAATGCTAATGGACATGTACTTTATCTGGTAATTTAAAAGTACCATTTTTCTTATACTGATATGTAATACCACACGTATTCCTTGACAATGTAAATTTAAAACACAAGTCAATAATGACTGTATTGGTTGGCTATATTGTTTGGATTTCCATAGGCAGGTTACTATTTTGGAAATATAACTCTGGATGCCAGTTGCTGTCTCCATTTTCTTCTCTCTCTCTTCACATGCATCAGTCAGTTATCAAACACTTTCAAGTCTACTGTCTCAATATTTTTCTTCACTACATTCTTCTTTTCACCACAAGACCCATGCCTTAGTTAAGGACCCCATGATCTCTCCTCTGGCTGTTGTAATAGTCTCCTTCTTGAAGTCCCACTCCTCCCAGCCCGCCTCTACACTTACCTTCTTTCTATGTGAACATTGCTAATGACACCTTGTCATTTACTAGATAAAATTTGTATCCACTTGCCAAGCCTGCAAGGCCCTCCATGATCTGGCTTCTTCTGCTTGTCCAGTCTCCTGTTTGCCTGTTCTCTGCTCTTTGAAGCCACCCATCTCAGTGCCCTCCTCATTTCAGCACAGGCTGTTCCCACTATCTGAATTCATGGCATATTTCTACTTGTGTTTTAATTTTCAGGTCATCTGTTACCTTTTTTGTGATTTTACCTGTGTGCTCTTTCATTTGTGCATGTTTTTTTAACCGCATGTTGAATTTTAACACTGGTAGTTGTTTTTCATGTCTCTTTTCCAAAAGACTGTAGCTCTTTGGAGGCAAGACCTAGGTTTCTTCATCCTTGAAGGCCCTGTACCTAGTTAGGTGTCTGGTGCACAGTGAATGTATCATGAGGATGTTCATAATGAAAGAGGGACGGCCTGACTGAATAAATGTGTGTGTTAATTAATTTTAATTACATTACATCTGTGCTCTAATCACTAGGTTCTCTCATTTTCCCAAATATGTTCTGGAGAGCTCTTTTAAAATTTATGTACTTAGATTTTATTGTCAAGATACCTAATCATTTGGAAAATGAAATTAGGTTAGTGTCAAATATTTGTTAGAAAAATCTTAAAAGGCAAAAGAAGAAACACTTTTGATTAAATAGTGGAATTTTAGTGAGTTAGAAAAGGAGTTTCTCTTCTCCTTTACAAAAAAGTGAAAATGTTTATGAGATGACTCATTATGTATTTAAGTTCCAATGTCCTCTTAAAAATTATTTTTTGTCATAACAGACCATAGCCCAGAAATTTTATAATTTCTTTCATCATTTGATTAAGTTTAAAGAGCAATTTCTTGTATTTGCCATTCATGACAGGAAGTTAGCTTATGTACTCAGAGGGCACTAGTGATCACTCTGCTACTGTACAAAGATCTACCTTTAGGAAATAGAATCACAGAGAAATAAAGTATGATCAGGCGGATTTTCATTTACTCCTGGAACTACAAGTCTGTCCTTGCCACGGTCTTAATTAGCTGGAGCTGTTTTCTTCAATTCCATTGAAAAGAGAATGTAAGACTCTGCCAGACAGTGGATCAAACTAACTCTCCACATTTTGATCAATAGAGACATTTTGAAAATGTTGACTCTATCTTAAATCCCAGTGAAACACCAAAGGTATAAAAAGTAACAAAATGATGAATTAATTACTTTTTCTTTGATCAATTTTAATTGTGTGTATGCTGTGTATTCAGGACTTGATACTAGGCACTCAGGATTTGGTGATGCATATAATACATCTATTTCCTCACAGGTCTTAGGGAAATGACAAAACCAGAAAATAGTGTCTTACTGATCACATCTTACATCTTGGTAGTACAAAAAACATATTCAAGCTTTAATTGTTGCCTTCTTTGCAATTTTGTGTTTCTTTTGGTTGATTTAGTTTCTTAAGTCTTCCTTCAAAATTGTTAAAATTCCCTGTTTTCTATTTTATTTTGTGATAGCAAGAGACAAACATATATTTACCAGGAGTTTTATATAATTTCTTAGTATTTTTTCTGAAAAATATGTAACATTTCACAATATTTATCACCACAACTACTAGTTTTAATATTGTCTTTACCACAGAAGAAATATTTAGGAGTCTATATCATAAGCAAATATAGCAGAAGTATTTGTATATTTTGGATTATGTTATGAAGTCAGAAGCACAACACTCATTACATTTGTATATGATTGATTTAATGAAGAGTAAAGGGCATGGAATTTGTGGCATAAATAATGGAATGGCACTATATTCCTTTACTTTATATACCTATTAATCTTCCATGATGTGTTAGGCTGCAAGTTAAATCTGAATGTAAATAATTGAGATGACCTAACAACCTCCATTGTTTCATTAACATACAACATTCCATTTAATTGCCTCTGCTCATTGACAGATTAAATAATCAGCATTTATCTAAAGCTGATAAAGAGTTGGAATTTCCATTTTAAGTAATTGTTCCTTACATGAAAAATGGCAGTTGCAATGAATCATTTACTTCATAATCATGTTATTTTTTTAGGCCAATTTTTAAACTTTTCACTTGGAAAAAGGAAGGTTGAATCAGACTTTTTTTTTTTTTTTTTACCACTTCCATCCTCAAGAGCTAAATATATCTGTAAAGCACTGATCTGAGATCATGCAATACACACTTGTTATGAATTAATACATATCTGTTCACAATTTCCTTCAGCTTCTTGTTTTATATTTAATAGCTGTATAGTACGTAGAGCTATAACAAATCACAGATGGCATAAGGAAATTTAAGTAGGGGCACAATATAAAGGAATACAAGGTGGTTAAGAAAATAAGCAATAAATTCTTTTACTAGAGCAGGCACTCAGGTTAGAAAGGGGCTAACAAAATGTTTGACATAATGTTCACTCTCCTGGATTAGAGGAGAATGGATTGGGAAACAATGCGAGAAAATGTGGGATAAAATTTTTGCATATCAACTAATTAATAGACAATTATAAATGTGCAACATTTAATGTAATAATTCAGAATAGTTAAAGTCAGGTGGTGGAAATTATTTAAAAAGAGAGAGTAAGTGATGGCACTGAGGCATATAAATAACAAAAAATATTATTATTTAGATGCGGGTTCATAATGAACTACAGAAAAATTCTGGTTAAGAAATATTAACAATTGTCATAAACCATAGTATTTTCTCTTTATAAGATCTATTTCTAAAATAAAAGAAAGAGCGGGTCTATTTCTAAAATGTACAAAACGTGTTTTTTGACTGTTTACATTCAGAATAAAATACTCAGAGCTAAGCTATGTTCTGTATTTGGAAATAAGGGATGGGCTGATAGAGAGTGATAATTACTATCAAAACTATGTTTTGTATTATTCTATTTTATTCATAATTTTAGGAATTTATTTTAGGAGTTTTGTTATTTTTATAATTTGGGGATATTTATTAAAATATCAAAACATAATATCAGATAAAAGGTATATTGGCCTTACTAGAGTTTTTACATAAAATACATTTTTAGTTGTTTTTAAACTTTATTTATTTATTTATTAATTTATTATCTCCACACCAAACGTAGAGCTTGAGCTCATGACCCTGAGATCAAAGTTGCATGCTCTTCTGACTGACCACACAGGCACCCCAAATTTTTAAATAGTAAACAAATAACATAAGTTACCATTTAAATGCTTACATTTATATATAGTTTTATATAAAAAGAAATATTACAAAAGCATATATTGTTTATTATTTATATTTATATAGGTTAATATTACTTTTAGATGCTATCATGAAAGATAAGGTATAGCCTTATTTATTTACTAGAAAGACAATATTAGTGGCTATAATATTATTAGGATAATTAGCATTTATAATGCATGGGCTCAGGACACTATATGTAAGATTTTTGTGGATTTTTTTATTAAATATTAACTCTTAACTATAAAAATATGTATAAATATGTAACATATTTAACTGTAGATATTGTTAATTTTTGACTCAATACGTCTATCAAATTTTAACAAATCATCCTTCTTCACTACTCTATAACAAATTTCAGCTTGTTTTGCTCAATTTCAGAAGAATTATTGAGATAGAAAATATTGCAAATAAATCAAGAACATAGTACATAATGAAATTTATGTTACATATAATAAGCAACAATCATAACTGGATTTTTTTCATGTAAATATATACAACAGTAGATGTTTCCTACTTCTGTATCTTACCAATACAGAAATTCTCTTGCTTGTTTGATCCAAGAATTATCTGACTCTGTTTTTAGAAGTAGCAGCATATACAGGCGTGAAGTGTGAATATTGAGGGCCTTCGAATATATGACAGCCCTAGGAAGTCTGATCCAAACAGACTTTGTGTACAGACTTTGAATCTGGCTCCTGATGCACGTTACTGTTTGTATTGACAATCTCTAATGTCAAGTGACCTAACCAGGAAATGTATTTAACACTTACTGCATCCTAGTATTATTATTGCCTCATGACAACATCATGGGGCAATTATAATCCTCATTTCAGAGATACAGAGATACATCTGTATTTCAGAGAGTAGGTAGATTATATATAAAGGAAGATCCCAGGGCTATAACCTGAAGCAAATTTAAAGGAATCTTTAAGCACTCAGACGTAAAAACTAGGCACAATGAATTAGAAACCAGTGTGACATTCATTCTTACATCTTCAACTTTAAGGTATAGGGTTTCACACCAAGTTAGGGTGAGCTGATGGATGGTTGGTCTACTAAACTTCCTATATTCTCCCAAATCAGTTAAACTAATAAATAGAACCTGAAGCCAGTAACTGAATCCCATTTTCATCCCTTTCCAATGATGTTACCTTAGGAAGTTACTTAATCTCTTTGGGCCTCATTTGTCAAATAGAAATAATAAATTTTAGTGTGTTATCCTAAAGCTTGAAAGGGACACTGAATTAACATATAAAAATATTGGAAACCTACCTGTATTTTTATAATTATAGATTATATTATTGATTCCCCTTAAGCTCCTGGTGCCTTCCAAATATAGAACAAATTTTGATACGGTGCTTATAATTTAATTAAGTCAATCACAGCGGTGCCTGGCTGGTTTAGTTAGTAACACATGTGACTGCTGGGCTCAGGATCATGAGTTTGAACCCCATGTTGCAGGTGATTACTTAGAAAGAAAATTCAATTATATTATTCCAACATCATTTGTTATCTCTTGTATGTGTCAACACCACAGTAAAAATAAATAAATAAATAAATAAATAAATAAATAAATAAATAAATAAATATTTTAAAAAATAAAATAAAAATAAAATAAAAATAAAAATAAATAACACCACAGTAGATGTGTGTGTGTGCAGATTGGATGGTTAACTGACATAGAAAACTTAGGAAGATTCATACAGAATCTACATAATACTTCAATCTAGTAGTCTTCTTAACATGGACCCAATTACAATCATTTGAAATGTGCTATTAGAATGACATATCCCTTTTAAACAAGTTTTTAAATCTAGTTAGAAGTTCACAAAAAATTCTATTTGTATGTATCATTTATTTCTTCCCAATGTCAGGCCCCTCCTTTTTTAGATTAAAAGATAGCTTGTTGGCATAAAATTAAATGTTAGATTTTTGTTCATCTTTTTATGTCAGTTTTCAAAGACTATTAAATCTGTTTCTTAGAGCAAGAACTTTGAAATCAGAGTCATCTGACTATTGAAATTGAGATCTCTTTACCACTTCCTTTATAAACTTCTGCTAATTACTTGACATCTCTGAGCCTCGATTACCTCATGTATTTAGTAGAAATAGTAACGCCTATATCATGACGTCACTGTGAATATTAAATACATAACTTTAATACTGCTCAAAAAGAATGTCTGGCATATAAGTCCTCCAAAAATGGTATCTATTTACTTGAAGGCAAATATCATTTTTGCCCTTTAGTGGAGGAGATATTTCTGTTCAGAGTAAAGTTCATCTTTCTCAAAGTCTTATGATACCCTGTTTAGACAAATATGAGAAGTGAATAAGCATACAAATATATATGGTTAGTAGAATAGGTAGTTGCTTCTTCTGATGCACTGGATGAGGTTAAGTGAATGAAGCAAGAATCATTGCTGGATTTACTATCAAATTGTTGATGTTAGTTTCATAACATTGGTACCTAAGTAACTATGTTTACATTAGAAAGACAATTTCTTTTTTTCTAAAGTGTAACCTATGCAGTTTTGTGATACAAAGTTTTAAGTAATGGCCAAAGACCGACTCTGATGCGCTAATATCCAGATATGCTTGGCCAGTACTTTTTAAATCCACATTAATAAATCAAAAGAATATTTCAGACAGAATGAAATGAAGAGTTTTAAGGTGAATTTGCCTAAAGGATATTAGGAATTCTCTTTCTTTATTATGCAGAGAAGAAATATTATGTTGATCTTTCATTTGTCTTTCTAAAAGAGTTCATAAATATTTTATTCATTAATCTTCAGAATACCCTGTGACCAAATTGGACCAGAAAGGAAAAGCAAAGTTATTAAACAGACACAGATGTTGAAATGGTACCAGATCAATCCTTCATGAAAAGTCCCTGTGTATTGTTACTCATTAATTCATTCTCCAGATATTTATTGAATACCTATTATTTGCAATGTGTGGTATTAGATTGTATGGATGATAAGAACAAATGTATATATTAACATGATGAATTATCATTTTAGTAAGGGAAGTAAAATATATCCTAAAATAATCATAAAAAACTCACATGTAATAAGGAATATGTGTAGAAAATAGTGTGCTTAGATGGGAGATTACCGCACTTTTTGTTTAGGACATAATTACATCTTCACATAAAAATCACAGCTTGAGATGTTGCATGCCCAACTAAACAGGAAGAACAGTTCTCTTTCTTTGTAGTTCCCTCATCACTGGACATGGTCAAAAATCTACCACCCTCCGAAAAGTTGAAGAAAGTTAGAGACATGAGCAGGTTGGTCAGGCCAGTTGGTGGGATCACGGGTTCCATTGTAGGATGCTTGACTGAGACATAGCATATTTTGGCTGAAGAATTCTGTAGCTGCTCCCAGGTCTTAAGCACTCTAGAAAGTGGTACTGCTGTCCTGGAATGTGGCCAAAGATGGGGTCCTGGTATTTCTGCTGAAAATATGGCAGGCAAATGGTCATGTCTATGTACCCATGCTTCTGTTGCCTCTGGTGGTAGAGGCTCTTTTTGCCAATTGTCTCTCCACACTCTTTCTGGTCACCGAACACCAGGGCTAGGGCTCAAATCCATTCTCAAATTGGCCTGGATCCCCACTGTTCCAGCTCTCAGTTACACAACAAACAGGCACCTGGGAGCCTGCCCATTGAGCTGGTGAGGCTGAGTCAGGGCCCCACTGTCAGTCCCAGGCTGTTTGCAGACCGAGGCCTTTCCCAGTGCTCTCAGGCCTTGTCTAAACTGTGCCCTCTCTCAGCCTTGGCATTCTGAATTGGGCTCTTGACTCTTGTTCTGTAAGGAATTCCTTGACTCTTATGCGAATGTATCCATGACCTCCCACCAACTCTCAAGCTCCTGGTACTAAGAAAGAAGAGTGGTCTCTATAAAACCAAATGCACAGCCACTATGGCCACCTCAGAAGTGGTGCAGAATTAGCATTCTTCTATTTAAATGAATAAATAAATAAGGACATTTTGATAGATCTCTTCAGAACAAGAAAACCTGTACCAAGATACTTTGATGTTTCTATCTTCCAATAGAGAACTAAACAAATAATCGTATTATTATTATTTTGATTTTCTTATTATCTCAGCATCACCAAGTCCTGGGTACAGTTTTATAAGCATTGGGCAGTTTGGTGTGATTGGGAAAGGAATTTTGGAGGAGGTAGTGCTTGAGCTGGATCTTGAAATTGACTCAAGCATAAAATAATATTTTGAATAAGACTATGTGAGAACAGTAAGGCAATGTGGAAAGGAGAGAATGGAAAGACATTATCAAATGTTTTAGAATAGGAGAGTGCAATAAAAGTAATATTTACTATTTACTATGTATCCACTCTTTACTAAACATTATGCCATTTGTGTTAGTCACATAAAGATATTCTTGCCTTACATTACTTTTGATTATTACAAAAATGCTGCAAGGTGAATATTATTTCTCACTTTACAAATGATGGAACTGAGGCTCAAATATATTTAGTATGTTCTCCCAGGACATTCAAATCAGAAGGTGGAACTGAGCATTAGTTCTAGGACTTTATAATTTGATACCCTGGACTCTTCCTGCTCCACCCTGCTCCTAGAAATTCTCGTCTGGTGACTATGTGCAGGTACATTAGACTCAAGACTCATTCCAGTGGAGGCAGGAAGCTGTAATTCAAGCCTACAGTAATAATGACTGGAAGTAGAGCAGAGAGGACTCAAAGGAACGATTGAACAGGGGAGACCTTTTTGAGATGGGAAAGGAGAATAAGGAGACAAGAGAGTTCTTTGAACTTTCCAGCTTTGGTAACTGGTAGGACACTAATGCTTTTAATAAAAATGGGGCTAACTGGAGGAGGAGGTGGCTTGGAAAGGGGTTGGTGTTGATTACAGATATGTAGGATTGGAGATGATAATACCTAAAAGGAGAGGCATCTGGCAAAAAAGTTGGAAGCTGGAATATTGTTTCTCATTGCAGTAATGTTCTCAGTTTCCTTGTCAGAAACAGAGGGAAACATCCCAGATCCCATGGGTGTATGTTTACAACCCTTCATAGAAAAGGATCTAGCCAACTGTTTGGCCCCTAGACTAAACAACCCTGAAAGTGAGAAAATTTAAGCCATATTGAATATTCGTTAAGGGATTACTGTATCTTTTAGTGCCTTTGGCTCTCCACAGTTATACCAAACAGCCTGAGGCTCCACCAGATGTGTCCTGGCTCTTGGGAATATGCCTTGGGAAAAGAGATGTTCACTTGAATTCTGGTGCTGTCTTTCAAGGAAAATATTACTCTTGCTAAATGTTGCTTTTAAAGATCAACTTCTCAGACTCCATTCTTGGTTTTAAATATTTATTCCTCTCTCCAAATACTTTAACTTTATCAAAGGGAAAGGGAAATGAGTAAGTGAAAAATTAAAGACAGTGAAATACCTTTAAAATATGAAATTTCTCTAGCCCCTACGGAAGGTGCATATAAATTTAGCAGACAAAACCATGCATAGTTTTCTAGATTTGAGAGTCTGCTTGACTACAATTTCATTTTAAGTAAATTTGAAATAATCAAAATAACAATAAGGTGAAAATGGATATTACTCATTTGGTCACTTTTAAAAGTACCATAAATATGTTGAATATTTAATACTATTTTTTAAAAAAGATTTTTATTTATTTGACAGAGAGAAACGCAGCCAGAGAGGGAACACAAGAAGGGGGAGTGAGAGAGGGAGAAGCAGGCTTCCCGCTGAAGCAGGGAGCCCGATGTGGGGCTCGATCCCCGGTCTCCGGGATCATAACCTGAGCCAAAGGCAGTCACTTAACCAACTGAGCCACCCAGGTGCCCCTATTTAATACTATTTAAATTTTATTGCATGGATGATACTGTAGAAAATTTGTAAATTAAAAAAATCGTGGAGGAAAATCAAAATTTTCTATTTATTTACATGACAAGTCAAGAGAATGACAACTAACATCTTAGAAACTAGTAGAAACTCTCTTGACTTGCCTTGCCTTAACTTATTCTTAAGAGTAACCAAAGCTCTCTCTCTGTCCACTGTTTAAAATAAACTAATTGATGTCCATAGCAGCCTGTGAATTCACTTCTAGAAACCTACTCTATCAGGTTTCTGTATTTTTCTCTCAAAGTTGTATATTCCCAATAAAGGTCAGTAATGATTCTTCCAAAATCAGTTTATGCTTGCTGTTTTTATCAATGACATAATTCAATTAAATATTGTCTAAAATAAGGAAATACGACGGTAAATCGGAGTATTTCCCATGAAAACCCATCCCATACATCAGGTCCTTTAAATTGAAAAACTTGGCAAAAACAAGTCATCTAGATATATATTTTTAATAGTAGTGTGAGCAAGACAGCTCTAGAAGGTAGATTCTACACACAGTTTATTTTGCAAGCCTCTTTATTCTTCTTTCAATGGAAAGAAACCAAAGCTGAAAATCGTCACTAATCCATGATGTTTGGGGTTTATGCAAAACAGGAGAGGGATTCTAAGCAGCAGACCCATGAAAAGGGTCTTGCCCTACATTAATAATTTTAGGGATAGATTTATAGTTATTTTACTTTAAAATAAAACTTTTGAAGTATATATACTTTAACCAACCATCTCAACTGGCCAAATGTTAGCTTTTGTTGCTTTAGAAAAGAGGTCATCCATGCATTTACTTCTATTAATGTTTTGTGCATTTGCACATAGTTCATTAGAAATGGGATCATATGGTATACAGTTTGTGTGATGTTTCTTAAAGTTAAAATAACATCTTTAAAAATGTGCTATGTGTTGGGCACCTGGGTGGCTCAGTGGGTTAAAGCCTCTGCCTTTAGCTCAGGTCATGATCTCAGGGTCCTGGGATCAAGGCTCGCATCTGGCTCTGCTCAGCAGGGAGCCTGCTTCCTCCTCTCTCTCTGCCTTCCTCTCTGCCTACTTGTGATCTCTCTTTCTCTGTCAAATAAATAAATAAAATCGTTTTTTAAAAAATCTGCTATGTGTTAGGCACTATTCTTACTATAGAGATATAGTGGTAAGGATAGAGTTTACTTTTTATTTGGGAAATAGAAGAATAAGGTAAAGAAAATCAGTTAAAGTAAGAAGATAGTGAGTGATTAGGGGTGGGAAGACTCTTTAGCTAGAGTGTTGCCAAGAGCTGATGTGTTGGGATGGGTCCAAATAATGAGAAATAGGTAGCCATGCAAAAAATTATCAGAAGAACATCTAGGCAGAAGGAACAAGTGCAAAACCCTGAAAAAGTTGAGTTTATCAGCACACTAAATAATTTGGAGTAAGAGGGAAAATAATAGAAGAACAGAAAGTAGTCATGGGATATGTGATTTAGCTCTTTGAAGGACATGTAAATTTGGATTTTGATCAAAATGCAGTGAAAGCCCTGGAGGGATTTTACAAATGAATATTATTCTTAACTGGTCATTGGTTGTTAGGATATTTTCTTTTTGTCTATCTCTTTGTATAATAGAACAGTATTACTTCAGAAGGAATAGAAAAATCTTTATGAACAGTGTACATATGTTTGAAGTGGTGACAAATTGAAGGAAACATATGTTTGGTAAATGAATCAAATTGTATGAAAAATGAAACCAGTGACAATTAAAGTAAGAATTCACTGTTTTAATATGCTACCAATGTAAGACAGTAATCATTTATAATTGCTAGCAAATGACAAGTTAAATGTGGTAAAAAATATTTTGCATAGCAACTAATTTCTCCATCTGCTTTGATGCTTTTAAAATATTAAATATTGAACATACAGGTTTTTAAATGGCATTGTTTTTGTGTCTTTAATGAGTTATTTAAAACAAATTCTTTAAGAAGTGCAATGATACAGAATACATCAACAATGTTAGGAAATGTGTAAGGAGACATGCAGAATTCTAATCTTCTTGCTGGTATTGTGTTCACTATTTTGCCTTCATTGACACATACCCACAGGAACACAGCTGGACAGAATATCTTTTTGTGATCTTTAGTAGCTCTGTATTGCCCCATAAATGACTCAGCTATGAATCAGGGAATGTGCTTCTGGCTTTGATTTTTGTTTTTAGTTCAAAGATGAACATCACGAGGGCACCACCCAGAGAGAGATTTATCATGTTTGGTTCCAGATCTCTTATAGTAAAAATTGAGTTTTCTTGTCTTTGTTTTACCAGATAACCTTCTATGTATATCATAATTTAAAAAAATAGTCTGTTTTAAAAAATGTATTAGAGAATATTAACCAGAATAAGATAAAATTAAAGTAGATTTCCCCATCCTTTAAAACATGTAATACCACCCAAGACATGCCTATTGGCATATTTATTATTCAAAAATCTGAGTTTTTCCTATTGCTGTGGACTTGCAAACATTTTGTATACTATACAGTATATTAATTCATTTTAAATTTTATAACTCAGAATATGTCAAATGTAGTGTCTGTTTGGGTCCTCTGTGATGCAAATCCCAAAACTGGATTAGATGTACTACAACAGATTTATTGGCAGATGTGCCTGTGAAGGATAAAGAAGGAGGAAGTTACAATATGTAGAGTCTTCAGTACTGTAGCAATTTGTCTTGAAGGAAGATTCAAGCAGTAGGTCTTCGTCTCAGGTCATGATCCTGGAGTCCTGGGATCAAGCCCCACATCGGGCTGGCTGCTTGGCGGAAAGTCTGCTTCTCCCTCTCTCACTCTCACTGCTTGTGTTCCCTCTCTGGCTGTGTTTCTCTCTGTCAAATAAATAAAATATTAAAAACAAACAAACAAACAAACAAACAAAAAACCCAGCAAGTCAATTAATCAATCTCAAAACGTATGTCCTGATTATAGGACAGTATAGGCTTATATGTGTTTACAGATAAATAAACATGTCTTCATCTGACACATAATACTATTAAGAAGCAAAGCCAAAATTGTAGATGGTTATTACAGTTCAGTGAGGAATGCCCAGAAGTGTCCAACAAAACAAGGTGAGAAATTTAGAAGTAAATATGGAAAATTGTATAGTTAGACGACAAGGCACATAGATTCAATAACTGTATTAACTGAGAATAGTCATATGACTATTCATATATTACATAGTTTTAAAGAATTGTGATAATATACTTCTACTGAAACTAAAACCCTACAGCAGAAGCAGGGAATAGGATCTCCTACTCTGAGCTCTGAAGGGTGCTCAACTTACCTTATTATTTAATAAATCATAATTTAGTCCTTTGACTACAAAATCTTTGATTCACAAAATTAGTCACAAAGATTGTTGGATTTTTCAGTATTTCTAGATGATAAATTTATTGTAGTTATTTTAAAATTAATTATTATTGTATATTAATATAGCTTAAAACTCAGTAACAGTTACTTAAAACAGTAACTGAGTAAAACTCAGTAACACTGACTCAGTGAGTGTTGATCATATGTCAGGCATTGTCCTGGGTAATGCTCATACATGGGGCAAGCAGATCAGGTGTTCTCCCTTTGATGGCTGGTTAAAATTTCATTCATTCACACCTTAAGCAGATCTACCTATCAGTTTTTGTTTTGTTTTGTTTTGACTTTGTTTTATCAAAGGATTTAAACAATTTTTCTCTGCTAGTATAGAAAAACGCTCTAAGGTGTGCCTGGGTGGCTCAGTTGGTTAAGCAACTGCATTCCTCTCAGGTCATGATCCCAGGATCATGGGATCAAGCCCAGCATCCAGCATCTGGTTCCCTGCTCACAGAGAGACTGCTTCTCCTTCTCCCTCTGCTGATCCTCCTGCTATGCGCTCTTGCTTTCTCTCTGTGTCAAATAAATAAATAAACAAACAAACAGACAAAAGAAAAATGCTCTAAAATTGAAGAAGGGAAATTTCCATTAGGTAAATAGGTAGCTTAGTTCAGGTGTCATCTTCCCAAGCTGAATAACTGGGATTCACAAGGTCTAAGTATTTAAGCTGATGACTATAGCAGTAACTGGATTGTGGTGTTAAAACCTTGTTTGTGGTTTCTGGCCAGCCTCTTATCTCTTAGTTTCAGATTTTGGCACAGACCTAGGATGGCAGAGGATCATCTGCTTTTTCTATGGGATAGAAGGCAGAGAATTCTTGCCATTAATGTTTAGCCTTGCTCTCACAGGAGTTTGTCTATGCTGCTGGAATAAGCAAGAGTTGGTTCTGGATGAGAGAAAGCATCTTAACAGTGTCAGTGCAGGGATGTTCTGGGTTTACCCTTAGCCCCTGGGCATTGTTTCATGCACAAAACATTCATCATTGCCACTGTCAGAGATAGTTGGTCTCTCATTGATTTGACCAGGATGACATTTGTTGCGTTTTAAGTAAAAGAAGAGTCCACTTATGAGTACTCATTGTGAAGTTTTTTCAAAGAGGAAGCATTTAAAATGTCATCTCCTGGGATGACAAGCTAGCTGCAGCATGTGAGAGGTAGGGGTGTTGAAATGGGAGAACAGGGGTTTTGTTGTCACATGCAGACCTGCATTCGAGTCCTGGTGTTTGCTGCTAACTTGCCACACATCTTTGGAAGGATGACTTGAACCTCTGTTTTCTCATCAGTTAGATGGGCTTACAAAGTTATACCACAAAAGGTGATTGTTAGGATCAAAGGAGACCACATGTATGCAAATGTTTTGGAAATGTCTACTGCTGAACATATGTAAAATGTCATATGTAGCATTTTAGTTTGAATCAAGAGTGATTGAATTATGTGATCTAAATTATTTCTTCTTTTTTAAACAAATCTATGAGTCATAGTTAATCTACAGATTAAAAACAAAATAGACACTATGATAAATAAAAATTTGTTTGATTGCTGCTGGCTCTAGCAAAAGAATATTGTCATTGAAAATTGTTCATAGTCCCTCTAGTGGCTCACTCACTTTTCTAATCCTAGGAATTTGTTACTTTTTATGTGAGTCCATTATAAACCTGAGGTCTCTGTGTTCCAAAAGAGACAATCTGGTAACTAATAATCTTGATAAACTATCTTTGCATAGTTGATACTTGGAAAAACTGTTTAAGATATAAATTTTCCTTGATCCACCTCTTTTCAACTAGGGCTCATTTTGTACACTGCTTGAAAATTGAAAGGTGTTTTGACAGATGAGTTGACCCTTCAAAACAATTCTGGTAACCTTCTCTTCCTATGTTAAACCAGAAGAAAAGAAATGATTCAGAGCCATAACAGATGTAGACTTCAAATGGAGGCTCAGCTGTATTTATGAGAGTGAGACCTCAGGTTAGTTGTGAATGGGGGAGATAATAAAAAAGTCCTGATGATAGGACACATGACTGTAACAATTGCCAAATCTCTGTATCATTTAACTCTTTTAATGAACATCATTGAGACTTCATCTATTTCCCTACCCTAGAAACCAGAACAAAATATTGGTAAACCATTGATTTTATTATTTTAAGAACCCTACTGCTTTCTTTATGTTCTTTCTTCCCTTTTGTTATGCAAATAAATGATCAGTCGCTGGCATTTGGCTCAGAATATTCAGGAGAATATTTCTTCTCTCAGGAGATGATCTCCTGGGATGAAATATTGGAGTATTACAACACTTTTGCTTCCATATTTCTTTCGGTGGACCCCTTCTTATGTTCAGGGTTCATTGTCACACTTCCCCAGGGAAGTGAATATCAGGGAATGCCCATCTAATTCACTGCAGGCACACACACCCTGAGTCACTTGCTTTCCTATCCTTAATAAGGTTTTCATTTCTGTTTATGTGTTATGTGTCTAATGGCTCTTCTTCCAATGTAAGGTCCATAAAAGCAGAGATCTTGCTTGGTTACCACTATAGCTCCTGCCTCTAGAACAAACTCATTACTAAATGAATAAGTGAATGAACTTTAGTTTCATCCTCTGAAAAATACGTCTCATAACATTTACTTTATAGAGTTCTTGTAATAATTGTATGAAAAAAAATGTAAGTATGTGTAAAATATTTACCACAATGCTTAGTAAGGACTCTATAAATACTGATTGTTGAAGGAAATGATACTTACATTTTAAAAATACCTATCCAGGCTCAGTCTATTAAGTTTTTGACTCTTGATTATAGCTCAGGTCTTGATCTTAAGGTCATGAGATCAAGTGCCATGTTGGGCTCCCTGCTGGGCGTCAAGCCAACTTAAAAAAAAAAAAAAAAATTGCCTATCCGTAGGAGGAAAGTTGTAGCACCAGGTAAACACAGTATTTTATTTTCTGTGGGAGAGATCAGGGAAATTGAAATAGAAAGGGAAAGTGTAGTTTAAATAAGTGTATTTAGATTCATATGTCATTTCTTAACCTTAGAATAATTGTTGCGAAGAACTATCTTCTTTTACCCAGCCTATAGCTTTCTCGACTCTGCCACTGATTTAAGGTTTTAATAACCTTGACGTTTTTGTTCATTGGATGGAACTTTGCTAATGTGGTTGTGTGGACACCTTCAGATAGCCACCAACCCCTTTGGGGGTGTTACATTGGTTGGGATTCTCTGGAGCAGTAGGAATCACTGAGACAATGATAAAGGAGTACCTAAGAAAACACACACACCTTTTCTAAGCCAGCTTTTATGATTACACCTGTCTATCCCTATTAACATTTGTTGTGTTTTACATTGTCAACTTAATTGGCTGTTGAATTTTAGAAGATAAACTGTGAATGTTGATGACTAAAATTAGAAAACTTAAAATATTTTTCAGTATAAATTCAGTGCAATGATTAAATTTTCTGACTAGATAGTAAATACATTGCCAAATATATTTTAAAAATCCCACAAAGAATATTTTAAATTCATCCTGGGCTTACATTTTGTCCATCTGTGTCCTAAATTTGGTTCCATAATTTTAGATACAAAAAGTTTGTAATTTTAATATAAATTCCAGAGAGTAATATTCATGACCATATGCTTATACATGTTCTTTCTAAATATGTGGTAGTAATATTAACTATTAATAAGCTACATGATGCAGTAATTTGCATTAAAAGAGACAATTGAATTTAAATAGCTTTTACATTACTTGCACTTTCCTTGGGAAGCCAGTAACTTACATCCAACAGTTTGAAGCAAAGTGTCAAGATAAAATTTCTTTAATGCTGTGATGAAAAGTTGAATGTCAAAGGACACTATTGACTTACATGTAAGATCAAAAGAAGTGTGTTATGTTAGGCAAATCAGAATCAGTAGAGAATTTCCATCTCACATCTGACCCCAAAGTATCCTAACTAAAAACATATAGTGGCATTTTCACATATTCTGGGCACACAGACCAGCAACAATTGACCAAAATATTACATGATAAAAGCTAGCAAGCAGGACTTTTTTCTCAAAAATGCTAGGCTGTGGCATTATACTTGACATTTCAAAAAAACGTCTTATAGTAGTTGTTTCTATCAATATTTCTACTGCAATTTGATGCTAAAATTGTATTTATTTTGCTTTCCAAATTTCCTTGAACTGCTAAAATATGAACTATAAATTATCCCCCCACTTAGGTCAAATTAATCACTCCAAATGACAGTAAATTTGCAGCCAAGCTGAAATTAGAATTTTCAATCATGATTAGAAACATAATTAAAATTGAATGGAGTCAATCATAGAAAAAATTATATTTAGCTTCTCAACACTTCAAAGTTCTTTTGTTTGGACCGTAAGATCATAGTTGACTGCTGTCATTTAGAACTTTTTATTCTATGTGTGGTCCAGTGAACAGCAGCATCAGTATCAATGCATAAATACCGAATATCAGGTTCCATTCGGACCTATTGAATCAGAATCTGTCTCCTAACAAGATCCCCAGTGATTTGTATGCCTGTTGAAGTTGGAGAAGCAATGATTTAGAACATCACTATATACTTCCTCATTTTTTTCTTATAATAATGGGTGTATGCCACTTACTAAGGTAGGCTGCAGTAAAAATATTAATTTTGATGTAAAATGTAAAATATCCATTAGGCTTTTTATATCTATCTGAGGATGAGAAAAGTGAGATTCCCAAGAGTGAGCTATGCAATATGTATTCTATTTTCTGCTAACGAGGTATTGATATTTTGTTACTAGTAAAGATATAAAACTATCTAAATGCTTCATTCAGGTGACAAAGTGTTTGTGGGCAATATAGTGTCAGAGCTAAATTTTCACTCTTAATCACCATTGAGGGATACAATATTCGCACAGGCATCCAATATCATTAACTGACCAGAAAACCCCTGTTTGAACTACATGCTCAACAACACACTGTTTAGATCTTATTTATAGTTTTCAGCTGGATTTTAGGTAAAGGGCTCTTATATGTTTTAAAATTTACGCAGCAGGCACAATAATTAAATACTCATAATCAGAACTCTTTTTTCTCAGATATCTTATATGCTTCCTCAATAAAAGTAGACTTCTCCAAGATGAGGCCTATCTCTATTCTAATATTGGGGCACATATATAAGCTAAAATATACTTCTAAGATGCTTAGTTGAGATCAGAAACAAAATAAAACTCTCCAATTTTTCCTTTTACAATAGAAATTTGTCACAAAGAATAAGGAAAAAGGAAAACATGAATGCAGTCCTCTTTGTAAGTGTAGGGGGGAAGGCTGTCAGAAAGAAGATGGCTATGATTAAAAGCCCAGTGTCCTTGAGCTTATGAGACTGTTCATTTTAAAAATAAAAATTATACCAGTATTCTACCTAGAGCCATGATGTCTGTCATCAATACTGATTTATATACATGAAACAACTCCTGACCTTTTTTTCTTTTAATTATAATATGTGACTAGTGTTCCTTACGGACTAATTAAATGGTACTATTGCTTTCCTGAAAACTCAGAATGCTGAAATTTTCTTCAGGTAATTGGGTTAGTGGAGACCTAAGTCAATTAGATACTTTGTTTATAAATAAGTATGTCATAATATGAGCTCTATTTAACAAAAATAAATAGATATTATTCAAGAAATATATTTATCAAAGGAAAGACTCAAAGTGAGTTTTATCATCCTCTAGAATGTGGTCTATTTTTTTTTAATATTAAGCTATAAAGATATTCAATGAAAGATAATGACAAATCAGTTTCTTTTCACTGTAGCTATTTTGACATTTCCATTCCAGCTACTCTTTAGTCAAAGTCTGCATGATGAACAACTATTTTTTGCTAACTTCTATACTGATGTTTAATCTCTTTGATCAATCAAGACCTTTAAAACTTGTTTTTTTCTAATGACTATTATTAGAAATAAACAAATATGGCTATATTTTTGACAGAGAAATTTAAACTTCCTAATCCTTGTCTTTTGCAATATCTCTCCATTTCGAAGCAAAGAAAAATAGCCTAGCTGTCCTTTGTCTCCTCGTCGTCTATCCTCTAAAAAATGAAATGGGATAAGTATAGTATCCTAAAGCCCTAAGCTTGTCTTGGGATTGCTTTCTTTCCTTTACATTACATTAAGTTAAAAGTAGAAACCCTTTCTTATTTAAGCTGTCAGATGAAGTTTATTGCTTTCAAAATAAGTTTTCTTCTTAGTGAAATAAATCCCCCCTCTTTCTTTCTTAAATTGAAACACAAAGAAATATCTAATGCATTTTAGGGTAGTATATTCACTGGCTATTTAAGGTGTTCATGCAGAATGGAGGTGGTTTATTAGAACATTCCTCCTGAGCTGATAAAGCGCATTAGTATTATCCATTTATAGGAAGTATTTCTCTTAACCGTTGGAAGATTCTTCTTTCATATGAGGGGAACCAAAATGATCACACCTCCAAAATTAAAATTTCACTCATACCTGCAAAAATAACATTTAAATGAATTAACAAATCAAGTTTAACAGTAACTATTGGAAACACTTTCCACATGAATTTTATGGTCTCTTCCAATGATTAGTAACCAGAAATGTACATGCTTTTTGATGCCTTGACTCCCATGCTTTTAATAAATTGATGTATATTACTCTTTGTCTGTTTCTTTAAGAAAAGTGTTCAATTAATAATTCAACAAAAAATTTAAAAGATAATTTAACAAAAATTAATTTTTGAGTTAAAAATTTGGCTTTAATACTTTATTCTAGAGAAATTCTCTCAAAAATTCTATTTTGACATTAACTTTTAAAATGTTAATGTTTTGGCGGCGCCTGGGTGGCTCAGTTGGTTAAGCGACTGCCTTCGGCTCAGGTCATGATCCCGGAGACCCGGGATCGAGCCCCACATCGGGCTCCCTGCTCGGCGGGAAGCCTGCTTCTCCCTCTCTCACTCCCCTTGCTTGTGTTCCCTCTCCGGCTGTGTTTCTCTCTGTCAAATAAATAAAATCTTAAAAAAAAAATAAAATAAAATAAAATAAAATGTTAATGTTTTTTCTTGAATTACCCATTTGGATTTTTCTCTTTCGAGACTCTAGAGATGATCACAAACATGCTCATTTGTTTTTGATACAGTAGCTGGTCTCATGTTTAAGTTTTATCATATACAATATCTAATTTCACTTTTAACACATTAATTCTTTTGCTCTGCCAGAAGTTCTTTTTGTAACAATTTTATTTCTTGTTATCTTTTATTCACTTAATTCTTAAATGATTGTCATTTTGGGGTGCCTGGGTGTCTCAGTTGGTTAAGTGTCTGCCTTCAGGTCATGATTTCAGGGTCCTGGGATCTAGCCCCCATGTTGAGCTCTCTGCTCATCAGAAAGTCTGCTTATTCCTCTGCCCCTTTCCCCTCCTCATGCACATGTATGCATGCTCTCTCTGAAATAAATAAATAAAACCTTTAAAAAAAATGATTTTCATTTTGAGCTTAAAATCAGAAGAATTGATTTTCAAATAATCTATGATATAAAACAAACAAAATATTATATTATTAACCACACTAAGATATTATGAAGTGTTGTCAAAGCCTAAACAACAATAAAAATATAAAGAATTAAAATGTAAAGAAGTACATTAATATAAAAATGTATAAACTGTGTGACTCTAATGTTAAAAGCATACTTTGAATGGTTTCAGTATTGACTAATATTATTGTACTAAAAAAATCGATTCAAATTAACTTACAGGGTGAGGAAATGAATCATATAAAATAAATTCAGATAAAAATGCCACAAATAAAGTTTTGAGATGTTATAGCTAAAATTTAGAAAATTTCATTAAGATTTTAAGTTTTGTTTTCAATTTCTGTTCAACTTCAAAACATCATTGTAAATCTTCCTTTTGCTAGATTCTTTGGTAGACACAGATTAAATGAAAAGGAAATAATATAGTGCATATCCAGGTGCCACAGACTAATGGATAAGCAGTCCTACAAACAAATCGATGTCATTGAGGGTGCTAAGTGCTTGTGGAAATTGAGCAAGTAATAAAGAGCATGTCTAGAGCATGTAGTCTGGTCTGAAAGAAGTCCTCTCAGAGCATGCGAGGCTCAGCTGAACCCTGGAGGATGAAATCACTGGTAGAGGAAGGGGAGGCTGATAGGTAGCTTTTTAGTCAGAGAAACTGATTTCTCCATAGTCATAGAAATACCCAACAGTCCAGAATACTATGAAATACTATGAAAAACTATGAATAGTTTACTCTAGTTTACATCTAGGAATTTAAAGATCAAACCAACATCTTTAATTATACCAAGAAGTAAAATATATTCTAAAAACTGCCCATACATATATAAGTTATGTGGGAGGGTTTTTGTTTGTTCGTTTGCTTGTTTTTCAGTGATCTTCATTAATCCCTTTATGAAGAGAATTATTTCTGATACAGCTGAAAAACTAGCATGCTTGCAAGCGGAGGAAAGAAGGAAGAAAGCTGAAAAGAAACTTGAGATTTAGTAACAAATGTGAAAGAACCATTGAAAGGGAATGCTGGTACTTCTTCCCCCTCTCCCCACAGGCCCCAAAGACTTTATTTATTTATTTATTTATTTATTTATTTAGTTAGTTAGTTAGTTAGTTAGTTAGTTGAGAGGGAGAGAGAGTGTGAGCAGGGGGGAGCAGAGGAGGAAAGAAGAATCTCAAGCAGGCTTGAGCCCAAAGCCTCATGTTGGGTTTGATCTCATGTCGCAAAGATCATGACCTGAGCTGAAACGAAGAGTCAGAGGCTTAACTGACTGAGCCACCCAGACGCCCCCTTGTCCTTAGTTTTAATGCCAGTTCAGTTCATAAAGATCTTTTGTGTTCTTAAATAAGTCATATTCTCCCCTATGTTTCTTAAATATAGGACAATATTTGACCTAAATAAGTAGTGTGTGCTAGTATGTCTTCATAAAATTGTGTTACTTAAGGGATAAAAATTGATTGTCTCTGTTGGAAATCATGAAAGAAATTGTGAAATCCAACTCTTTTTATTCATAGGTCCTTATTCTGTAACTCTTCCCCCCTACCCCTCTACCTGCTCCTCTTCTCCATCCCCAATTTCCTTTCTACTTTTTCCTTTCTAGGACAAGTCCTGAGTATCTATGGATAAACCTAAAGCTTTATGAATGCAGTTTGAACATTATTTGCCCAGATAATTTCTAATATTCTTTTAGATAGTATTTTTTCATATCTGAATGGTGTTTGATTAATAATTAATAGTAGGGGCATCTGGTTGGCTCAGTCACTTAAGCATTCAACTCTTGACCTCAGCTCAGGTCAGGTCTTGATCTCAGGGTTGTGAGTTTGAGCCTTGTGTTGAGCTCCATGTTGGGTGTGGAGCCTTCTTAAAACAAACAAACAAACAAACAAAAAACCTTAATAGTACAAAGAGAAAAGAAACAGAGCAAGAGGGCCAGTGGCAAAAAATACTATTGGGTTCAATTAGACATTATATAGGATCTAATGAATAGGTAAGGTATATTATAATGGAAGAAAGCAATAGCCAGGGGAGGTTCTAAAAGTTCTGATGCTCTGACTGATTAGAAAAATCATTAATATACAACAAAATATGGAACTAAAATAGTAATTATAAATACTTATCTGTTGATTCTTTATTAGGTTCCAGATATTTTAAATATTTTGGTCTTATTTAAATATACAACTGCCCCAAAGTAGATACATTAATTCCTCTTTGAAGAGAAAGTAATTCTAGTAAAAGGGGTTAAATAATGGCTTCTTATTGACTCCATTAACCAACAATAGACAGACAGTCCTCTTGTATTGGGCCCTCATGCATACTCACAGCCTAAGGGTGCCTAGGTGGCTCAGTCATTAAGCGTCTGCCTTCAGCTCAGGTCATGATCCTGGAGTCCTGGGATAGAGCCCAGCATTGGGCACCTTGCTCATCGGGAAACCTGCTTCTCCCTCTCTCACTCCCATTGCTTGTGTTCTCTCTCTGACTGTGTTTCAAAATCTTTAAAGAAAAATTCTCACAGCCTATGAACATTTAAAATAGGCACAATTATTCCCATTTTATGGCTAAAAAATTGAGATCCCAAAAGGTTAAATTTATTGCTCAGTGTGAAGACGTCTGGCTCCTTCTCCAATGCCCCTTCATCTCCATACTTTACTGCCTCCTTAATCTCCACAGGAATCATTTTCCCTTTTCTATCAGCCTTCAAAAGCTTGTTGATTGCTCTCTAATTATAAATACTTGGAGAAAAGTGTGTAAATTGATATGCAAATGATCTTTTCCCCTTAGCAAATTAGCACTTTACTTCCATCTAATTAAGTAGCTTTGTGGAGGAAATGGATTTTTGAAAGAAGAATGGCAAGTGTTTGGATTTGTTCTAGGGGTGTTTCTGGTTTGGGAAACCTTATGAATGAGTTGTGAGTGGGAGCAAACAATGAAAGCAGAGAAAAAAGGCAAGGGGGTGGCATAAGATGAGAAAATTCAAGTGTAATGACTGACAAACCTTCGTGGGAAAGTAAACTAGCTTTCATCTTTCATTCTTTCCTGAATGGTAATGCATTTTTAAAAGTAAAATAAAACTTTTTAATAATGAGAAAGATCTTGTTTCCTTTCCTATTCTGAGTATTAACCTTGACACAGTATTCACTGGAAATGGATATATTCAAACTTAAATTACTAAATTCATGAAGGGTTCAGAACTTATAGGACATGCTTTTAATTAGGAAAAAATTGACTCCCTGAATTATGTTACAGGAAGTTTCCTTAGGAAGAAAATCACTTGTTGCAATGAGAATTGTTAAAAGATAAACTGAGGCATATTAAACATTTTTTAAGAGTTTATCGGAACAAAAATTGATTCCATTGGCTGGACAGCATCCCATCTAGCAGATAGAAAGGAGCACCAAGGAGCTGTACAAAAGAGAAGATGTTTAAAAGCATAAGGTAGTAAGACTAAGGGATGCGTGGGTGGCCCAGTCATTAAGCATCTGTCTTTGGCACAGGTGTGGTCTCAGAGTCCCAGGATCAAGCTAGGCATCAGGCTTCCTGCTCAGTTGGAGGCCTACTTCTCCCTCTCTCACTCTCCCTGCTTGTGTCCCCTCTCTAGCTGTGTTTCTCACTATCAAATAAATAAATAAAATCTTTAAAAAAAAAAAAAAAAAAGAAAGGTAGTAAGAACAAGAAAGTTATACTTGTCCAAAAAAATGGGTTGGTTGTTTCAAGATTACTTCACCGGGATGGTATTGTCTCTGAGGGTAATTACCAAACTAGTGCTAATCAGGGGATTCCTGACTGACTAGTTTAAGATTCCATTTTTGGAAGAGCCAAAACTGTAATTTAAGTCTTGATTTGATAAGGTGGGACTTAGCATAAGGAACTCCCTTTGAGGCCTATTATCTTATTTTTAGCAGAATTAATGGGATAAACCTCTGCCCTTAGGTACGTTTAATGGGATTAAGAACAAATTGAGAGAGAGAGAGAGAGAGAGAGAGAGAGAGTGTGTGTGTGTGTGTGTGTGTGTACTTCCTTTCATGATGGAACTGACACAGTTGCCTGAATGTTATCTTCAGTACTTGATGCTGAAAAGTACTCCGGCACACATGTAATGAATGTATAAGTATATGAATAAATCGTACCAACTTAAATTTATCATTGAAATTAAGGCAATTGATATTCATAATAATATACTGCATCCATAAGAATCCTCCAAAATGGGTTTATGAATTTAGCAAAATGTTGTATGTATTTGGGAGAAAGTCTTTATTTAGTCTTTGTTAAACTGTGCTACCCAAGTCTTCAATAGCTGGTTTCTATAAATTACATAATGTCATATTAAATTATATTAGCCATTCTTCTTAATAATGAAAACATATTTATTAATAAAATATTATTTACCCTCCTGTCAAAGTTTCCTTTGGTTTATGAGGTATTATTATTCCTTGGTTTATGAGGTATTGTTATTTTGTCTTTTTTGACCGTTATTTTTTGATTCACAATGTTTGCTTTTATATATTTTATTCAAATAGAATAAAAACTGCGCATTGATATTAACTGAGTACTATAACAAGACTCAACTCTGCTATTGGCAAATTCACTTATCTTATTTTAGGTGCCCTTTAAGAAAAATGAAGAGAAATCATATTTATTATTTTCTAGGAGACTATAATACACTGGGGGAAGGAGAATACACCAGAAAAGAACTGGGAAACAATTGAGTGTCAGATGCATGACTATGATAGGAATTAGAAGAAACATTGTGTTATAAAGATTTTTATGGATAAGAATGACAAATATCACACATCAGAGAAAAAAGGTCAGACATTCAGGTCCTAATTTGGATGTAAAAAAGCCTTTTTACTATTACTGAATACTGATATTCCAAGAACAATTGAAAATATACAAGTACTGCAGATTATCTCTATGTTACAAGATTTTTAGGAAGAAAGAAAATATAAATTTTATATCCCCAACTATGGCCATTCCTCCTTTATTTAGGCTGTGACTTTCTTAACGTATTGTGAAAAATCCTTGTGAGATCATGCTGCCAATATGGAGAGGACTCTACTTTTGTAATAGGAAGGGGGCCTTTGAGATTATCTAATTTATCACTTTTGCTTTTAGGTGAAGACACTGAGGCCCATAGGGGTTAGTTTATTTTATCCTGTTGTTCTGCTCTTAGAAGTGAAGATTTGATATCAAACCTAATATGTGATCCTTACCCCAGGGAGGATTTTTCAATGCTGACATACAGTGTTCATGCTCTGAATACAGTCATCACTTTTTATATAACTTGTCCAATAATTTAGTCCTATCTATCGCTGAAAAAAATACAAATTGATGAAAATTTCTGCAATTACTAAGCATGCAAAATATAAGCTTAACATGCTGCAAAGCATGTTTCCTTCAATGTTTGCATTCCCTCTCTCTTAAATTTGTGGTTTTTCTCATTCTACTTTCCAAGAACAATATGTATGAAATATTTTATTTTAATACATTTTAAAGAAGCCATACAAATATATGTTCTGAAATGTGCAACATACCGTAAGGGCTTTCTTTTCATGACTACGTAATTCTCTTAAATGTTTTAATTTATTGCATGACAGATTCTCTAAATCAAATAGCAGCTGTTTGGGGAATTTATCGGGCATATTCTCCTCAGGCCCATTGATTGCTATTATGCTTTTCACTTCATCTCACCATTAACTTACAGAGCAGCTACAGCAAAATATACTTTCAGTGCTAGTCAAACATATACATAACCTCGTGGTAATATTTAATTTTATAGTTTACTTAGGTCTGTGTATGTCTTACAACAAGGGACTAACACTCAAAACAAGAAAGAAAAAGGGAGAAATTAACAGGTAACTGTGAACCATCAAATAGGTCCAGATCAAACAATGAGCCTCCAATAGGCTGGGATAACATTAAGTCTTGAGTTCAGTGGGCAGTTAGATGTACTAATGGTAGTGCATTGCTGAGAAAGCATATATTTTAGTTGGAATTCTTATATGAAGGTGATTACACATTACTGTATGAATAACTGTGCTAAATGAATGGAGAGTTCCTGCCAGCATAGGAGGCGATTAAGGCCCCGTTTACCATATAACAGCTCACTGGAGGAATGTAATGGTGGCAAAGCAAAATCTGAAAACAGATGATTTCCCATTTAATAGTCCATTGACTCTCCTCCTAGAGCCACTGTGGTGATGGCATTGCTCTTTATTTTCATCTTACAAAGAAGCACAAGTTGTTGTGATATTTTTGAGCTCATACATTTTCCAAAACAGAGAGAGAAGGAAGAACACTAAGTTCCATTAAATGTAGATGCAATTAATTCAATTATTCATTTTTAAAAAGATGTTTTTGTTTTTATTTTTATTGAATATTCATTGTAGCTCAAAATGATTTTTTTCCTTTCTCTTTCCCCTCTCCCACCCCACCTGTGTCATTCATCATCTATGGAGCTACTGCAAAATTTCAGAAAAGGGTATTGTATCTTGAATGTGTTCCCAATGTAATTATGAGAGTCTCAGCCCAATACCTTCAAAGAGTTTCTGTTTTGTCAACTCAGGCTGTCATTTGTGTACTAAATAGCTAATTAATTTTTACATTGAAAGCATTTTTGTATTCATTATATTTCTCTTATGTTCTTTATGTTCTATTTTTCATAAGAAAAATTGGTTGAATTTTTGGTTGGTTGAATATACCTGAATATCTTATTAGGCCATCATTTCTTTAAGCATGATATTTAATTTGTCTCTTCTTAATATTCTACTCAGCTAACAGAATTTTGCTTAATTTAGATTTAAATTAAAATATACGTTTGGCATTATCTATTAATAATTCCTGATGTTTCTGCTCTAGGTCTTAAAAGCAACTTGGGACACTAGTATTTTTCCCACTAAAACATTCTACACTCTTCATCTTTGTTTATTCATTAGCATCACATTTCTCATATGACATATATTTTTATGTACTTGTGAAAATAACCAGATGTAATGATTCAGTCATCTAAGATTAGATACGAAAATTTCAGTCTTCAAATAGCCTTGTAGTAAACAACTTTATAGTAAAAAACAATTTAAAAGAGGCTGGAAGAAAAAAAAATAACAAAATTGAGTTGAACTCACTTCACACAGTAAAGAAAAAAAATAAGAATAATGAAAATTCAAAATTGTACTTTCCTTTTTAAAAATATTTTATTTATTTATTTTAGAGAGAGAGGAGAGACCAGGAGAGTGGCAGAGGGAAAAGGAGGATCTCAAGTAGACTCCCCACTGAGATCATGACCTGAGCCTAAATGAAGAGTTAGAGGCTTAACTGACTGAGCACCTAGGTGCCCCCCAAAGCTGTGCTTTCATCTTTACTTTGCTGCTGGTTGAAATAATCATATTAGGAATTATCCTTATAAACTTACATAGTAAAATATGTCAATTATATCTCAATATAACTGGGAAAAAAATTAAAAAGAATTATTTTCAGATCACTTTATAAAACCTTTAGGGCCAGAATCTTAGAATTTATATTTCTTATATCAAAGATGAGTTATTTTTTCATCTTGGACCCTTCACTGTAAAGATATTATCTACTCATGCTAGGAACTTAAGAAACTGATCATAAGCAATCTTGTAATTTCTCAGCTCACTTGAAAAATTGAGTAGTTGTATTTAAACATTTGGATAAGGAGCATCCATTTGTTTATCAGGATGAGAAATTTTTAATGATGTTGCCATTCCTTAAAACAGGTAGTTTATTTTAATTTATACGTACTTAGGACAATTTAGTTTATTGATTATTGCTTCAACATGTGAATGTCCCTTTTTCTATATTTTATTTTATTTTTTATTTTATATTTTATTTTATTTTATTTTATATTTTATTTTAGTTTATTTTATTTTATTTTAGTTTAGTTTAGTTTAGTTTAGTTTAGTTTGAGAGAGAGAGTGAGGAGGGGTAGAGGGAGAGAGAGAGAATTCCAAGCAGGCAGGCTTCATACCCAGCATAGAGCCAGACACAGGGCTCCATTTCACAACCCTGAGAAATTGACTTGACCTGAAATCAAGAGTCTGACATTCAACTGACTAAGCTACTCAAGCAACACCACCTTTTTTTTTTCAATTTTAAAAAACAGGTTTTATAGCAACGACTTACATGGAAGCAAATTGTTAATATTTGTTAATTTTTTGCATATTCTCTTCATTATTCAATGTTACTCTACATTTTGGCTTTCTTTATCTTTTCCTTTTTAAATTATACTTCTTTGCTCTGGTCTTTCCATTATTTTCATTTCATGCTTCTTTAACTTTTTGTAACCCACTATGAAATTTTGACATTTTTATGTGTAACACATATATTGCCAACTATACAACATGCATGTCATCTGCTTTACTAGCCTTAAAGAAATTACTTCCAAATTCCAATATTGCAGGCTTCTCAAGGAATTCAAAATTTTCACTCATCTCTTTTCTCCAGATTTACATTTTCACAAAAAAATTTAGTCTGTGTAAACTCTAAAAATATTATTTTAAACCATAGTATACTATCAGGAGGGTCGGTAATGTTTCCACTTTATTAAAAGCACCAGTAGTGAGGATCAAATATGGTCGTGTTATAGTTACCATTATTATTTATACCCACACCTTAGGTATTTTTGAAAAATGTATAGTCATTAGTAATATTTTTCTTTTAAATAAAAAAAAATTATAGTATGAGATTAGTGACTATCTCAAGATTTTACTGGTTATGGCAGAACTAGACTAGAACCTATATCTAGTAAATCTCTAATAATCTACTTTAAAAATAACTTTTGTGATTCAATTTTATAGTGCTACAATTGAATGTACTAATTTTTGCTATTTTTTCTTTCTTTTTGTTTACTTTCAGATCCAAGTACAATTTATGTATTTGACTCTACATAATCTGTTGTCCTTATGTATATTTATGTCTTTCACCATTTTTATTACTGATGAAATTGTATGTATACTTAAAGTGACTAGAACTACCCCTCTAGAATTTTCAAGTGATATTAGTAAGTGCAAGTCCAGTGACTGAAACTCCATTTTTTAGTTCCATTTCATTGGATTTTACCTCCCGCTTGGTCAGATAGCCCAAATGGATCATATGCCTGGTGGAATGGATGCCAACTGTAGAGCTATTTTTGGATTGGTCGTTGTTAGGCAAGTTGAGGAACAAAGGAATGAAATGCTATGACATGGTGATGAGAAGAGAAACTCTTAATTCCTAGTTCAAGGAAATAACTAGGATGGTGGCATCAGTTAGAGACCAGGAAAATCTGAGTCCAAAGTTGACAGGACAGAACAAACAGACAAGATGTGGATGCTAGTTATTTAAGATATGATCATTATAGAATAATTTGGACAGGGCCAGTTGTTTTTTCTGGCAACTTTTCTTTTAAGGAATAAGAGCTTCTTACTCAGGAATACAAACAATTTGTGCATTTTAAAAGACATCATCTTCAGAAACTGCATCCTGATACCAAACATCTTACGGAAAGGTATACTTGGTCATACCTGGATATAGGTAAGACAGAAAGAATGGATAAGTAGTTAAATCCATAGCCACTTAAAAGCAAAACAAAAAAATGGACTCACTACTTGAAGTAGGTTACTAATGTCATCTCAAATATGAAGGATAGCAAGATAGCTAAGATAGAAATAGAAGTGACTCGTGTTCAACATTTATATTTTTCTTTACAAGTCTATTGTTTCACAGAAACTAACTCTATAAACTGCAAAAGTAAAATTTTCACATACACGCAAATAAGAGAAAGTGTTTATAATTCTGTTCTAGACATAATAGAACTCAATGTGAGTCATATCAGCAAAGTGACAAAATTTTCCACTGTAGTATATAAAATAGAAAATTATTTTAGAAATTTCAAAATTAAGAATAGGTTGCAAAATGCCAAGCAACATTTTTTTTGAGTAAGTCAATTGCTACAAACTTGAGAATATATTTATCTCATGAATATCTTGCAAGTGCCTGCCTCTGCAGCTTCAGATACATTTTGTACCACAGTGAATATCTATAATTATAAGATCATAATCCTAGAGTTGAATGAAACCTTAGTGATTGATTAGTGTGATTCCTTCTTTTTACAGCTGAGGAATCTAAACACTAAAGCATTTAAGTGAATAGATAGTACATGAAATCTAGTGAAACATGCAAGAAACTCAACAGTCCTTATATAATAAATAATAATTAGACATAAATTCAGTGCTGTTGGGCAACAAAGAGAGCTAAGGAGAGAAGTTAGATTTCTCCCTTTCTAACTGAATTTAATATCATATGGACAAAATCCCCACAGATAATTATAATGTTGGTTACTATAAATCTTCTCTCCTTTAACTCTTCTTGCTGTCCTCTTCTCATTTTACATTGTTTAGAGTTACTAAATGTGTCTATACCACCACTGATATATTTAAAATACTTTCTAATGTTATCTCTCCTCTTTCGACATTATTCTTTTATTATTATTATTACTTTGCCCAATTTTGTATGTATGTGTAGGAAATGAGCAAATGTTACATTTTAAGTAAATCTTTGACTTGTTAAAGACAGAACATTCAATATACCACAGAGAATTGGTTTGATTTGAGGAGAGATAGTGAGTATGAAATGGAAAGGAAGAAGCCAAATTGGTTAAAACAGGAAAAAAGCGAATAGTCAGTGAATGTTCACATTAAAATTAATGCTATAAATTGGCTTCCAGAAGACTTTTCTAAATTACATTTCAACTACCTGCATAATTTATTGGTAATTTTCTAAGGACATGGTCATTATTGACTTAACTTATAATTTAGTCTTTGCTTTTTAAAAATAGAAATGATATTATTTTCTATTAAATTAACATTCTAATTCCACTAATTACTTCAAGCTTAAATGCTTGAAAGGAACTTATAGCAATCATGAAGATCATTACCATGTCTGTTGCAAAAACTCATTTACAATACTTTGATTCTCTTGAGAAAAACCAGGACTGAGCCAATGTCAACCCTGAAAAAACTGGAACAGCTTAAACACAGTTCTAGGATCATTTAGTACTTAATATGTTCTGTGTAGGGGAGAATCAGTGCCATTATTTAATGAGTTTTAAGACGGTATTCAGTGGAGAAAATCTTCCTACCACTGGAGGATCACATTCCCACTGAAGTTGAGAATGGTGTAGTCTTAAAAATATTGAAAGCATATGTACCCTTCATGTAGGTCAATAAATGTCGTTCTGTTTACATTGTCTTGACTTTATATGAACATTCAGTGAAGTTGCACAAGGGCCATATTTATCTTAGATTAGGGAGTCATACATTCTGCTGTGTCCTGGACAACCCTGAATGGTTAATGATGTGTCCTCCTACCCCATTCTCAAAAATGTCTCAGCTTGGATAAAAAATTATATGGTCATTCTTGTCTTAGGTATAGTCTTTTTTTTTTTTTTGTAATGCAGTCAAAATAGGTTTATTGGACAATTAAAATGTGCATAGGTGAATTTGGCTAGGTGAGAGGCATTAATAAAAGATGATCAAGTCATAATTCCTGTATTTAGAAATTGGTATCTAGTTGGGGGAAGAGGAGACACTTCAAATGCTTAAACAAATCTAATGAGGTGACAGAATAAGTGATATGATCAATTAATATAGAGCTCAGGGAAGTGGGAAATTTGGGGACTGAACTTATGGGAAGTTCCCCTCTTTTCTCTGTTCTGATATTTCCTTATCCCATAGGTATCTCATTGAGGTCCTAAAATCTGGACATTGCTTTTCTATATTATCTTTATTTTATTGCTCTCTCTGTATTGGTGTCTCTGCTATCCTACCATCACCTTCAGCATTAACCTCCATAAAAGCTATTTTCACCTTTGTGAATTCGGTGTATCAAGTAGCTATTTTGAGATGGTGTCTAGGCTTAATTTCACAGATAATAATTATTCATATATTAAATGGCCGCTCTTACACCCAACATGTGTGGCCCTTCAAAGTGAACTTATACAGCTATCGATATCTTTCCTATTGTCTGACCTTTTCTCAAAGTAGGATTTCCCAAAGGAATTACCATTAGGAAGAACATTTGAGTGGTTGATTGTCCCATATTTTGAAGGTTGCCTAATTTTGGTTCTATGGGATTTCATAAATGTAAAACATAAAGTCATCACTATTGTAATTTCAGAAATATTTTATCTAAATCACCTTAGTGAATCTGAACTGACATCTATGGATACTAGACACACTTATTATCTTTTACTTATTTCTGTGCAGAAGACATTTTTCTCTTTTATGTTCATGAGTGAATCATCTGGGAATAGATGTAATATTTTTATGTTGCTATATAGGTAGTATAATCAGAAGAATGATTCAGTGGTTAATTTTGGCCTTAATGCATGTTTACCTCAGCTATACAATTATTTCTTAAATGAACAATTTTCATCTTCAATGTTTATAAATTCTCCAGCTCTCTGGACATAATTCAAGAGATTATCACTTTACATTTGTCACTGACAACCCAAAGATTGTTTCAATTTTGATATTTTTAACATGGAACATTGTACTCACCTGATTGTTCCACCCAACAAGGAAAATGAATATTTATTTTATACATTCTCAAGATAAATGATATTTGTCTTTGGTTTTCATAATGTAAATTACATGATGATTATATAACCCGTTTTTATTGAAGTTTATTTGCAGCAATTCTTTAGTTAGAATTTGATTAATGAAACTATCTAAATCTTAAAGTCAACCACTCAATTTTAAATACAGCCTTTGGTTTTTCAGGATTTTTTAAAACCTCCTAAAGATTGAAAAATGTACTTATATATATAACAACACTACGACATCCCTCCAATAATTATTGTAATTTTCTCTTCATAGGAGGATTTGAAGAATAATCCTCGTGTATTGGATAACCTCTTATGCAAATAGTGTCCAGAGAAAATATCTAATCCTCATTAAAAGTGGTTATGTTTGGTTAGCCTCTATGTTTAATAGAAAATCAAGACTTGCTAGTGCAAAGATAGTGGCTGTTGATTCAGAAGATTATAACAGTGATTTTCTAGAAGCCAATGAAAGGTAGTAAAACAAATAAAAAATTTAACTGGTGTATTTTTTAAATGCTTAAAGAAAACTTGAATGCATAATATCCTTGTAAATTGGTTATAGTCTGTCTTGATAATAAACTTGTAATTCAGATATGCATATAAGCAGGAATCAACTGTGACAGCGAGGAGCATAAACATTTATAATCACTTGCTTTGATAGGAACCAAACCTGTGACAGTTTAATTGATGACTGCATTCCTACAAATGAAGACAGAAATTTATATCGGTAGAAATTATATCATATATCCAAAGCAGCATATTGTCAAAAATACCAAGTAATGATTGCATGTTTGAAAAATGTACATAAAGAGACTATAAAATTATGTGAGTGCTATGTATCCTTAGCATTTTATGTGCACAACTGTCTTCTCTTTTACTGAATTGTATGTCTTTTACATATTTTAAAAACTGAAAAAGTACAGATGGAACAAAACACGTTTGTGTTTTAAAATGGAAGCCTATACTTGTTAATCATTTTATGTTCATAACATTTCCACAACATAGGAACCAAGTCAGAAAAGCAAAGAAGCATTAGATTTTGAATTTGTTTCCTTTATTGGTCTGCCTGCCACCTTGCCTAGACAGAAACTTATTACCTGCTTATAAGTATCAAGATATTAATTTTAACAATATTTGCCCAAACCTTATTTTGCTCTTTTTTTAGTATCTCACATTTTATATTAAATATTATCTTGTATATAGTAAAATATACGATTTTTTGTCAATTCATTCACATGTATACATTTGCTTAGTTATTGAGCACCAGACACTAAGCTATATTTAATAACTGAAACGAATTATTTTCAATATGCCTGATTTAACAATATGATACAACTAATTCTAATTTACATGTTCTTTATTTTAATACATAACAATAGACAATGCTTGGTGGAAAATATCACAGAAAAATGATTATTATTTCATATTTCAAGTAATACTGTCCTGAATGATGCAGAGATAGTAGAAAAATAGAACAGGATATTTGATATGAGAATGTGTTTTAAAGAAGAAAGCCCAATACTGGTACATCTGATGTTCTTGGAGTGCATAAAAACCTCCCCAGGAAAGGGAGTCAGGGCAGCTTCCATGCGGGTGGCCTGGCCCGGCTGTCCTTTGTGGCCAGTCTCTCTTCCATGCAGCTGGCCTGGTGCTGCTCACCAAGCTGCTGAGCAACGATAGACAGGCACATCACTTGTTGCAAGCTCTCTTTCAACTTTTTATCTTTTAATGATTCTCTGGCTGATTTCTACCTTTCCTGGGAGGAAAGGGAAATTATTTGAAATCTTGGTTTTAAAGCTCTTCCTTGTGACTGCACTGTAATGAGGGCCCAGTCCATTTCCCATTGAGCTGTGCAAAGAATACAAAATACACACGACCAGAGAGGGGGTGAGAATGTGAAGTGAGATGGGAAGGGGAAAAGGATCCTGTGGCTCCACCTCTAGAGATGAGCGATTAAAAATGTAAAGCAAAGTTACAGCCTATAGATAATTCAGAGTTATCTATGTGCACATGAAGCATGTATGTGTGTATATTTTAGAGGTTAAGAACTGTACACAGAGGAATAGCTAAAACAGAAATGATAAAATGTGCAGATGGTTATGAATAAATTACCAAATGGTATTTGCCCAAATGTAGTAACATTAGGTCTAAAAATAATTTTGATGAATTGTTTAGAGTTAATAAAAAGCATCTAATATGAAAGCCAAAGATATTTGAAATTAATAGGATTAATTTACCACAGACATTGCAGGTATGAGAATTAAATAATGTGAATCAGATAGCTGTCATCGGCTAATAATAATAGATCAGCCCATTGAGTACATACTATGTGCTAAATACAATATGTCCCTTATTTCATTGAATGATATAAACAACTCCCCTTGGTAAGTACTTGCATTTCCATTTAATACATGAGGAAGCTGATACTTAGAAGGCAAAACAACCTATCCAAATCACACAGTGAAATGGCACAGCCAAGATCTGCATCCACATTTTTGACACCAGGAGGTTGTTTTTTTTTTGTTTTTTTGGTTTTTTTGTAAAGATTTTATTTATTTGACAGAGAGAAACACAGCCAGAAGGAGTGAGAGAGGGAGAAGCAGGCTTCCTGCCAAGCAGAGAGCCCAATGTGGGACTCGATCCAGGGTCTCCGGGATCATGACCTGAGCCAAAGGCAGACACTTAACTGGCTGAGCCATCCAAGTGCCCCAAACCTTTCTGATCTCTTAATTGTGACCCCAATCATATAGCTGAAGCTCATAAAATGTGAGAGCCTATTGTTATTTCCTTTTATGCAGGTTCCTGTGTTGAAATACGTACTTTGTGACTAACTGAGCCACCCAGGCGCCCCTACACCAGGAGTTGTTTTAAAAAGAAAATGAAATTAAGTTAATTAATTAGAGTGGTTGACAGGATAGGTCTTTAAAGAGAGCCAAATCTGGGTTTTATTTTTATTTTTATCTTTTTAAAAGATTTTATTTATGTATTTGAGGGAGAGAGCATGCGCACCCAAAATAGGGAGAGAGTCAGAAGGAGAGAGGGAGAGATCAGGAGCAGGGGAGAGGGGCAGAGGGAGAAGCAGCCTCCCTGCTGAGCAGGAAGTTGATGTGAGACTCTTCCCAGGACCCTTAGATCATGACCTGAGCCAAAGGCAGATGCTTAAATGACTGAGCCACCCAGGCGCCCCAGACCTGAGTTTGAATTCTGACTACCTCTGTTGGGTAGTACCTGTGTTGACTTAGGTGAATTGGTTACCTCAACTATGCCTGAGTTGCCTCATTTGTACACATATGGATAACACTACATACAGTGAGTACTTAATATCGTTAGTATTAGGATGAATATGTTGCCCTTACTGACTCAGTTATCTGTGACAGATACAACACTTGATATTCATCCAAATATTTTAATAAAGAGTTATTTTACTTCTCTTCAATTAGGAACATGATAACCTATCCAATCTTTTTTTAAAAAAGATTTTATTTATTTGAGAGAGTGAGTGAGTGAGTGAGAGAGCATGAGCAAGGGGAGGGATAGAGTGAGAGAGAGACGACCGACGACTCCCTGCTGAGCTGGGAGCCCAGTGTGGGACTTGATCCCAGGACCCCTGGATCATGACCTGACCCGAAGGCAGACACTTAACTGGCTGAGCCATCCAAGTGCCCCAAACCTTTCTGATCTCTTAATTGTGACCTCAATCATATAGCTGAAGCTCATAAAATGTGAGAGCCTATTGTTATTTCCTTTTATGCAGGTTCCTGTGTTGAAATACGTACTTTGTGACTATGGGGTAGTAATACTGCTAATGGAATATGGATGCAGTAAAAGCAACTCTTTTTGACAACCCTTTATTAATAGTTAGCAATTAAATATATTAAGAAGCCTTGTTTTGCACACTCTTTCAACCATAGAACACCAAAGATGTATATATTATAATTACAATTATCCTTCCTCTTCATTGTCCTGCTGAGGAATGCACTGTAATTCTGGCAGCCAGACTACAGAGTTGGCTTGCTTTCCTTGGATTGCAGATGTCTAATTGCAGGCAACCATTTCATTTAAAATGGCTCATTAAAGTAAAAACCATTTAGCATCAGTAACATGGATCAGCATCCATGATTATGCATTTAATTAAAGTATGCTTTTCCCCATTTTTCTAATTTTTCCATCGATCTATCTATGTACCTTTCTATCTACACACACACCCCCCCACACACACACATACACACACAGACACTTCCACAGAATTATACAAAGCATTTCTTAGATATTAACTTTATTGCTTTGAAAGAAAAGTTCCTTGGCTAATTGTTCCCTGGAGTATGTATAGAAAGTAATAATTATAAAATTGTAGAATTTATGTTAGAAAAAAAATACGAAAAAAAAAAAGAAAGAATTTAGGAATAACCCAGGAACCAGTTTCCTGTTTTGTTGTCTTTTCTAGATGTATTTATTATATTTTACATTGGTAAACATATTTAAAATACTGATACTATTTGTTGATCATCATTCCAAAGAATTGAAAAATGGAAAGATACCGTTTGTCAGATCCTCAACTACTGAGTTTATCAATGAATGCAGTAAGATTGTGGAAAGAGAAAACAAAACAAAACAAAACAGAACAAAACAAAACAAAAATTCTGATTTTCTCGTGCATAAAAGATCAATCAGTGAATCATAGTTTTGATGTGATGATTTGTCCTGTTTTTCATACTGTAAAAATATGTTTTATGACATTAGTTCAGTAATGGGACATTTGAAATTTATAGTCATTTTACTTTTAATATAATAATAATAATGGTGTTTTTAAAAATATTGAAGAAGACAGGCATTATATTTTAATTTCACTATCAGCAGTGATGAACTATATGAACTGCAACTGGTTGACTATGCAGTCAATGTTTACACAATTATTTGAAAGTTATTTGTAAATAGCCTTGGGTTTTTTAGATCCATAAATTTTAATAAATGAAATGTCAGAGGCTTCATAAGAATAGCTAAGGATAAACTAAGTATCTTTTATTACCTTCTTTTTCGCTTCATTACAAGAAATAAAAAACGGCTTACTTCTGCAGAATCTACATGTGCAGATGCACCAATCATGTCTAAATACGAGGCAGTGAAACATTTTCTCTTGAGAACTCTTGATCTTTAAAGAGAAGAATAAGTCAACAGTCACACCGGAGTGAAACTCACATGTTGAAGTACATTTGACATGCATGTGAGAATGTGATGGAGACTATATATAAATCAAAAATACCTTATATAAAATCTGCTCCAAGGCTCTCTTTTGAGACAGCCAGAGGTAGCCTCATGAGGTTGGTCTCCCTTGACCAGAGTTTATTTACCTCCTCCCTGGATGTTTTAATTGCATTTTCTCTTCCCCCACAAGGACTCCTGGAAGTAAAAGAGTGCTTAGAGGTTTGTTATTTGACACCCAACAGAAAAAGAGTTATTATAAAATAATTGTCACTAACATACACTAAGCCCTTCATATGTACAGTTGCTGTGTAGTAGTTGCCTTTCACACCATTCTGGGTTTTTTCCCCCCATTCTTAATATGAGTCAAAAGCAAGCAAAAATGAGAGTAGGAAGAGAGGAAAAACAATAAGGGAGAACAAAGGGGGAGGACCAGGAAGAAAAAGGAGAGAAAAAACAAGCTACCCCACGGAGGGGAAGAGCCACATAAAAAGAAGTTAGGATGAGAGGATCCACTAGAACTTCAGAGTAAGACAGGCAGTTGATATTCAGTTGATTGGGGGAAATAGAGAAGGGGAAAAGCCGCTGGAGTCTGAAGTGTTAGTAAAGCATGCTCCTCACACACTGCAATTTACTCCAGCGTTTGTCTTCAAAGTGTTATCCTATCTTATCACTGCTTTGAAATGCAAACTAGATGATTGATTACTATTCATAGTTCTTCAACTTTCTTTACAAGCAGATCTTCAAGTACTTCTCTGTGGTTTCAGTCCCAAAAGCTAACAAGTCTTAGAAATTATCCCAGCAGTGAAGAGTGAAGAGAGCATTGCACATCTTAAGGAAGGAATGGGTTTAAACTAAAAGTGAAATGTGACTCTTTTATAAATAGGCAATTCCCATCCTAACTCACTTGCCAAAGGAAAGCTTTTTTCTTAATTTGTATCTCTGCCCTCAGTTACTTTATTGCTTTTCTGGAGTGAGGAAAGGGGACCACCAGAAAAATCTTCTTATGTACTAAGATCTTTAGGAAGGACCAAACATAAAGTGTGCAGAAATCTAAGTTCACTATAATTGGGAAAACAAGACAGACGCAATGATACATCTCATGAATAATTTCAGGCTGTAAATTAAAAAATTGAATACTGTGTAAATTTTAGAATGAAAAAACTGGAGAGACTCAGGACAAAAACTCACACTTAAGGGCTCTTTCAGGGAGTTTGGGAAAAAAGAACCTAAACCCATATTTTATATGAGCAGCAAAATAGATAATGGTATTTGAATAAAAAGGTAAAAATCAGAGTCTCACAGAGATATGAAAATGAACACGTGTTACACATATTATTTAGCTCACAAAAGAACCAGGCAGAGGTTAACACTGGTTAAAAAGAGAAGCCAAAGGACAGATTTATAGACTAGGAATGTAACTGAACCCAAGTCCATCTGCCCCATGTGCAGCCAAGCCAATCACTGAGCATCAAGTATGCAGCAAGGAAAGGATTTATTCCAGAGGCATCCCAAATTGCCTTGTCTCTCTGAAGAGGGAGAGAACAGGCTTTTATAATCATATAATCATTGGGATTTCATACATACTGGTGAAAAGGGTTGGGGAATTTATATGACTATTCAAGAGGAAAGATGGAGCATTCATTTGAAGCAAACATCCATGTAACATGAATCTCATGTTCACTTTGGGGTGGAGACTTAACCTCAGAACTGTGTAACATTCAGTCCCTGATGTCAAGAGGTTATGTCAGGACAAAGAGAAGGGGCTATGGGCATGTGCTGAGCGCCAGTACAAACTGGATGGGGTCTCAGTTTTGTTATCTCTGATAAGGAATGCGGGGCCTTATTTATTCCTAGGCTGGAATCTAGAATCCAGGTTTCTGCAGAGACAGCTAGTAGATTTCTCAGTGGGGTCCGAAAAGAGACAATAGCTGATTAGGGGAAGATAATTCTCTGAAAAACAAGCTTTAAACTTTCTACTAGTTTCAACCCTATGTGGCACCGTTTCAAGGATATATAAAATGAGGCAAAACTGTTTTTTCCACAGAGAGGGGAAAGTCAAATGGTCCTCTACCAGACAAGACAGAATTTGTATGTCTCTCGGATTCCTCCAATTTACTGACTTTTAAACTATTTGCCATAGAATCATAGTCTTGGCCTGCCAATGTCAGTGTGCTATAGTCAATAAATAATTTTCCTTTGAATTACAAATGTTTTCTTCAAATAGGAAGATCAAGAACCAAGAGAATCTTAATACTCATTGCATCATCTCTAAGTGAATATGAACAGCATCTCACGAACATTACAAAAGATAGAAACCTTGACTACACAAATTATTGTATTATATAACACATTTTTCTTCCACCCACACTTTTTTCCCCTAATGTAATAATTGCTTTATATTTTGGTTATGCCTTTTATGGAGAACTTAACATTTCACTTATTCTAATCAACTGATCCAGTCCTCTGGGATGATGTATTTTCTTTCTTCTATGGATTAAGCAAATTAACCTCCTCTCTGGATCTTTGAAAGAAATGTGTAAAGGTTTGATTAATGATAGAATTACAGAATCTGTTTTGAAACAGAGGAAGTGGTATAATTATTTAGTTAATTAGACTCTATTTTGGGGAACCATCATTTGTTGAGACTGCATTAAATAATTATAATCTTATTTCTTCACTTTTCTACAGAGAAGATACTTGGTCGTTTTTCCCTAATATTTTAAAGATACTATTAAGTGTCCAGGTTTTTGTCAATACAACAACAATGTATATATCATTTTGTGGTTCAATTTCTTTTAACTCCAATTCAGATAATCTTCTATGGAATTTTCCTAAGACCAAAAGAAAAAAAAAATCTTATATTACAAAGAATTGTGTATACTCATATTCTGATTGTCTCTGTCTTTTCATTATCTTTATAATGGGATTCTGATTAGGATATAATAGTTTATTTTTTGTATTTTTGAAAGAAACATGTCTATATCCAAACATATCTCTTAAATTATTTTTTAAGAGAAGTCAAGCAAATCTGAGCATTCACTTCCCGGCTGGAAACCCTTCAGTTTCCTGCCTTACCTAGGTGTACTAGGCTCTGCTTCCTCTGGCTTTTGCAAACTCTGGTTCCCTATCTCCTCATCCTTTCCTTGTTTTTGTCCTGCAAAAATACTGTCTGTCTTCCAGCTGTTACAAGGCTGTCCTCTCACCTAATCTTTTTTTTTTTTCCCTCTCATCTAATCTTGGCCCACACCCTTTACTTAGTCAGTGAACTATTCACCCTGCATTTGAACTTTCAGAAATTATTTCCTAAGGTCACAACCTCCCTGCTGTCTCAATCCAGATCAGTCATCCCAATCACAACATCTTGACCTTTCCTACCTAGTTCTTACTGCAGTTTGTAATTATATCCATTTGTTAGAGTACTTGATAATTCTTTTCTCTCTCCATTGGACTATAAACTACACTGAGAATAAATACCTTATCTGTTCTTCTCACATTTCTATCTTCAGTGCTTGACAAAATATGTGACATATAGTAGGTGTTTAATAAATATTTGTTCAATAAGTGAATATAGTATTTGACATTAATTACCTTTCTGAATGTGATATGACAATTAAAATGTCTATTAGTAATTTCATGTCCAAAGTAATGACTATTACTGTCCCACAAAAGAAAATTGTTTAAGGAGCTGTTTTCAGGGGCGCCTGCGTTGCTCAGTTGGTTGGGCGACGCCTTCGGCTCAGGGCATGATCCTGAAGACCTGGGATCGAGTCCCACATCGGGCTCCCTGCTCGGCGGGAAGCCTGCTTCTCCCTCTCGCACTCCCCCTGCTTGTCTTCCCTCTCTGGCTATGTGTTTCTCTCTATCAAATAAATAAAATCTTAAAAAAAAAAAAAAGGAGCTGTTTTCATTACTCCTTTAGAATACATGGTATTAATTAAAATAGTGATTACTAATTTCAATACTTTTACTGACTTAGATAAATATTTGGTTTTAACTATTCAATGAGATGAACTGTATTTCTGTGGAATAACTAATTTCTGAAGAACTTTTACCAGAAATCTTTATATCTTTTATACCAAATTATGTTCTACCTATTATATCTACAAATTATTTACTTATTTTATATTAAAAATTCAGTAGCACAGGGGCACATGGGTGGCTCAGTTGTTAAGCGTTTTCCTTTGGCTCAGGTCATGATCCCTGAGTCGAGGATGGAGCCCCACGTCTGGCTTCCTGCTCGGTGGGAAGCCTGCTTCTCCCTTTCTTCCTATCCCTGCTTATGTTCCCTCTCTAGCTTCTTTCTGTCAAGTGAATAAATAAAATCTTTAAAAAAAGTCAGTAGCACATCAACCATTTGGAAGAAAATGATGCTAAACATTTTGGAAAATGAACAAGATGAGCTTTTAAAGTTATCATTTTTATATAATGGATTAGTTATAAGTGTTTTTAAATTTACTATTTAGAAACAAATAAAAATATTTTAAGTGAGGAGCACCTGGGTGGCTCAATCAGTTAAGTGCACGACTCTTGATTTCTGCTTGGGTCTTGATCTCAAGGTCCTGAGCTAGATCCCCACTTCTAGCCCTGTACTCAGTGGGAATCCTGCTAGAGATTTTCTCTCTCCCTTTCCCTTCCCTCCCCCCCCAACATGCTCGTGAATGTGCTCTCTCTCCCTAAAATAAATAAATAAATCTTTAAAAAAAGATAACTCAAGTGAATTGAAATAAATGAAGTATGGCAAAATTCTATACAGAAGCAACATAGCTTTTGTATTATTATCTTTTTTTACCTTTAAATTGTAAAATTACTTTTGAGTAAGAAGAGCAATGATATATATAAAATCTCTGCAAATAGTAATCTGCCTGTGACAAGTTTAAGTTCATATTTCTTCACATGAAATTCAGTTCAATTTCTTTTTTTAAATGATGCCCAGTTGTGTTTTGGCAATTTATCTGGATAACATGTGTCTTTTTCTCCATTTAGATTATACTTTTTTTCCCCAAAAGGGATACAGTTATTGATATTTGGTCCCACTTAAATGAAGAGGAAAGAAACATTTAATATTTAATATTTAGGCTGCAACACGAATAATGTGTTGAAGTTGGCAATCTAAATGAAAGAAATCAAATTTGTAGTATTTTGACGTAGTAAAGAATTTAGGTTTTTAAGAAAATAGAGTTTTAATGTAACTAGGGAATGTCCTAATCTGTTTGGGTTGTGTCAGGGAACAAGAGTTTCTTGTCCCTTTCAAAGGTCTTTATAGGTTGACTAAGAATCAAATTGACATGTGACAGGTTAACAGGAGTAAATCAAATGTAATTTCATATGTAAAGGGAATCCACATAGACACAGAAATTCCAGAGCCAGTCAGGCGAGATGAGGTATATATATCATTCTGAACTAAGAAGAATGGGACAGGGATCTGGGACTTCAAGGTGCAGGAATGTAGTTCATAGGAAGATGGAAAGGAGTGACTGGTAAACAGGTTTTTCCAGGGCCTTGGAAACAGTGGGACATAAAGGGCTTTGATCAAATTGGCCTTGCTAGGTTCCTCCCTGTCTATTATACTGATATAATAGACAGGGAGGAACCTAGCAAGTTCATATCATAATGTAGCTATCTGTGGTGATAGCTCTCTTCCTGGAGCAGGTCCTCTAAATTCCTTTTACATATTGAGCAGGGGAGGTAAAGAGCTTTATCTGAATATGCAGGTTTTGATTGCTTTTTAACTTGAAATAATCCTCATGCCAAAGTGGCCCATCTTAGGGTGGCCTGCCCTTAGCCCCTGTAGCTGATATAACAAAATACCGTAGACTGGGTGACTTAACAGATACTTATTTTCTCAAAGTTGTGGCAACTGTAAGTTCAAGATCAGTGTGCTAGCAGAGTCGGATTTTAGTAAGAACTCTCTTCCTGGCTTGCTGTGTGATGGCCGTCTTCTTTCTGTGTTCTCATATGGTGGGGAGAGAATGAGAGAGAGAGAATAGACTGGGGAAGGGCATGGGGGGTGGTTTCTGGTGTGTTGACTTATTAGGGCATTAATTTTATTATAAGGTCCCACCCTCATGACCTCATCTAAACCTAATACCTTCCCAAAGATCCCGTCTCTAAATACCATCACATTAGGGGTTAGAGCTTCAATATATGAATCTGGGGGAATACAATTCAGTCCACAGCATTCTTCTCTGACCTCCCTTCCCCCAAATTCTGGTCCTTCTTGCACATAAAATGCATTCATTCCATCCCAAAATTCCCCCAAAATCTTAACTCATTTTAGCATCAACTCTGAAGGCTGAACTCCAAAGTCTTAGCTCAATATCTAAATCAGATTTGGGTGAGATAACGTCTGATTCATCCTGAGGAACAATTTCTCTCTAACTGTGAACCTGTGAAACAAGACAAGTTGTATGCTTCCAAAATTCCATAATGAGTCAGACATTGGATAGGCATTCTCATTCCAAAAAGAAGAACTACAAAAGAAAGAAGTGACAGGTCTTTTTTTTTTTTTTTTTTTTTTTGTAAAGATTTTATGTATTTGACAGAGAGAAACACAGCCAGAGAGGGAACACAAGCAGGGGGAGTGAGAGAGGGAGAAGCAGGCTTCCCACAGAGCAGGGAGCCTGATGTGGGGCTCAATCCCGGGTCTCCGGGATCATGACCTGAGCCAAAGGTAGTCACTTAACCAACTGAGCCACCCAGGCACCCCAAAGTGACAGGTCTTAAACAAGTCCAAAACCTAGCAGGGTCAAATTCCACTAGATCTTAAGGCTAAGGCTCAAGAATAATCATCTTTGGCTCAGTGTCTCGTCTTCCAGACCAAGTGGAGCAGTTGTCCTGCCCCTGCAGCTTTACTGGGTGGAGGTCACTCTCCCAAGGTTCTGCAAGGTGGGAATCCCTCCCAGAAGGCTATTCTAGGTAGGTGTCCTCCAAGGCTCTGGGCAGCCCTGCCCCCAAGGGTAGAAGCCCTCTGGCCTTTGACTTTGACAGTGATGGCCCCGCCCTTTGAAACTGAGGAGGAAGTCCTGATGATCTCTGAATTGCCTTTGGGATCATTCTTACCTTTTCTGAGATTAGCCCTCTTTAATAGCTGAATGGCTCTATGGTTCAGAAGTATATAATTCAAGAAGTCCAACGACCATACTGAGTCTGTCTCATATTCTCTTTCCCTTTTAGTTCAAACTAGCAGTGTCTTGGCTGGTATAATTTTATCTCTATTCCTGCTCTCTGCTGAAGTGGCTGATTAAGTCCATGAGTCCCACTTATGACTTCCTTATCAGATGGTTGTTCAGCCACACCTTTAGTGTTTTCTTCAGAACAAGCTTTCTCACTTTTTTGCAATATGGATAGACTGTGAATTTCTCAACTCTTCAAGGTCTGGTTCCTTTTGTTAACAATTCCTCCTTCAATTAATCTTTTGCATTTTATTGTAAGCCATCAGGAGGAACCAAGTCACTCCTTCAACATTTTACTTAAAAATCACCTCTGCTAAATATCCAATTTTATCACTCACAAATTCTACTTTCCACAAACAGTAGAATACAGTTTAGCCAAATTCTTTGCCACCTTGTAACAAAGATCACCTTTCTGACAGTTTCCAATAATACATTCCTCATTTCCATCAGAAATTTCCCGTAATGTTCATATTTCTGGCATACATCTTGAAACTCTTCCAGTCTCTGCCTATGACTCAGTTTCAAAGCTGTTTCCACATGCTTAAATATTTCTTAGAGTAGCACTCTCAGTACCAAAATCATCTGTATTAGGGTTCTCCAGAGAAACACAACATATATATATACACACACACACACACACACATATATATATATATATATATATATATCGTATTAAAATATATAATTACAGAATATATGTTTTTATATATGTTTATCTATACACACACACACATATACATATATGGAGAGAGATTAATTATAAAGAATTAGCTTATGTGATTATAGAAGCTGAGAAGTTCCCCAAATCTATCTGTACTAGGTAAACTGGAAACCCAGGAGAGTGACTATGTATAGTTCTAGCCAAAAAGCTGGCAGACTCAAGCCTTAAGAAAAGTTGATGTTTCAGTTCAAGTCCAAAGGCAAAAAACAATTGTAGTCCCACCTTAAGGCAGTGAGTCAGGAGGAGTTCCCTCTTATTCAAAGGAAGGTCTATCTTTTTGTTCTATTCAGGCTTTTTTTTTTTTTTTTTAAGATTTTATTTATTTATTTGACAGAGGGAGATCAGAAGCAGGCAGAGAGGCAGGCAGAAAAGAAGAAGCAGGCTTCCTGCTGAGCAGAGAGCCCGATGCGGGCCTGGATTCTAGGACCCCGAGATCATGAGCTGAGCCGAAGGCAGAGGCTCAACCCACTGAGCTACCCAGGTGCCCTCTATTCAGGCTTTTGACTGAATTGAGGGCCATTTACCGTAGGGAGGGTAATATGCTTTACTCCATTTTTGATTGATGTACATGTTAATCTCATCAGCAGTTACCCTCACAGACACACTCAGAGTAATGTTTGACCAACTATCTGAGCACTCTGTAGCCCAGGCAAATTTGATACATAAAATTAACCATTACAGGGAGACTAGAGATAAAGATCCTGAAGGAAAATGGTAGAAAGAGGTTGGAGCAGATTTTATAGGGCTTTAAAGTACACATTAAAGATTTGATTTTTGTCACTGGAGAATTTGAAGGAGGAGAGAGAGGTAATCTGATTAAAATAGCAAAAGATCATGAGGTGGGGTGGGGTTGTTGTGAAGAACGGCAAGGAACAAGGTAATAAGTACTGTAGTTCAAAATTGTGGTTTCATCTCAAGTTATCTCTCTGAAGTGAAGAGAACATTTTGGAGTTTTGAAAGATTGACTTGATGTGGAATATAAGAAAGAGGAGCCAACAATGGCTGCCAAGTTTTCAATTTGAGCAAATATATTTATTGTGTGTCATTTACCAAAAAAGAGAAAATGAAGGAAGGAGTAAGTTTTGAGGGAAAGATGCTGATACCAGTTTTAGATAGATGAAGTCTGAGGAGCAGGTGATCACATTGGAAATTGTAAAGAATTAGCTTATGTGATTATAGAAGCTGAGAAGTTCCCCAAATCTATCTGTACTAAGTAAACTGGAAACCCAGGAGAGTAAATATGTATAGTTCTAGCCAAAAAGTGGTGCAAGTGTGAGGTCCAGATCTGTAGTGTGGAGTGATCTTACTCACTATGACTGGCCCAGAGTCCCTATGGAGAGGATGTTGAGATGAAAAAGAGTATTTAATGAAAAGGTGTACCATATTTAATGAACAGAACAGGGGGCCACTGGAGGTATCCTCAGTTGTCCTTTGCTCCTCTTCAATATGTCAACTTCATACAGTGGTATCTCAGAACTATCAGGGTCCAGGAAAAAAAAAAAGGTAGCATGGTGAAAAATGTGTAGAAAGCATGACTCCATTTGATGTCTAGGTTTGGGTCATGTTTTAATAAGTTTCCACTTTTATGGCTGTTATGTTGATTTTTTTTTTTTTTTTTTTTTTGCTCCTGTCAACAAAAGGGTTTTATAGGCTAAAGGTCTACTTCGGCTGTAGATGTGAAAGTGGATGGCATGCATGCTGTGGAAGAGGTTGAACAAAAATCAATCTACCTCGGAATCAATTAAAATCAGGAAAATTTTCCAATGTCAACAGGGTATTTAGGATGAGAATAATTAAATGAGCTTTAGAGGCAAATGGATTATTGATTACTCAGAACTATCAGGTCCAAGAAGATAGAGGTTGAACTGTATGACTTCCTCTTCCCCTCCTTGTGAGAAAGAAACAGATAACTCATCTCATTTGAAACCTAGAAATAAACTGTTGGGTGGAAGAATTGGAAAATCATAACATTATAGGCAAAATACAATACAATTGGTATTTTGAATATATATATGTATGTATATATTCAAAAATCATCTCCATTTTTATTTTTAGAATTAGTTTAAAATTATGTGAAGTAAAATTTTAAGAGACTGATAGCACATTTTTTTTTTCTTTTTACAATTTGTGCTTTGATGATGTAGTGCAAATTTCGGTTTTGTATTTTTTCCCTGAGAATTGTTCTGGTGTTCTGTCGTGGCCGGTGCGGCAATAGACAAAACCTGAGAGTAAGGAGACGTAGAAAAGACAGAGGTAGAGAAAAGTATGGGAACAGGAGGGACAAGTGGATGATATCCAACAAGCCAACTTTATTCAGGATTTCACATCTTATATAGGAATCACTTACATAAGCACAGAATTAATGATTACCTCAACCCCCTCAACTGTGCTCAAACTCCATAGTGATCAAAGGGAAAACAATTGCAGTTAAATCTCTGAGGGGGTAAGGGCTAGCTATGACCCCAAGCACATAAATCACTTATTCCCATACATATGATCAGATAATTGTAACGTGGCCTATGTGCTGTCTTGGAATAACACTATGGACTCAGTTATGCTTCAGTGAGAGCTTGAAAAGGCAGAGCAAGACATCAGGTGACTCAGGCAGGCAGGCACCGGCAGGTACCAGGGGTTTCACCTCTGGCTACCACCCTATGCCTCCCATCGGGCTCAGCGCCGGGCCTTTACCTGTGCCCACCACAAGGGGCAGGCACAGGGAGCCAGAGGCTACACTGTGACTATTGACACCACCCGGTTACCATGGGCTCCCAAGAGTGTTCCCTCCTGCTCTATCTTCAAAGCTCTCTGACCTCCTACCTTCTTTACCCTCTGAGACACTGGCACCATTCACTCATTCACCTATACATTCATTCATGTGGTAATTATTTATTAAGCAAAAGGAGAAGTCTCCGCTCTCACAGAGCTTGCATTCTAGAGCAGGGTTCCCCAAATTGTTGACAGTTTGGGCTAGATAATTCTTTATTGTAGGGGGATATCCTGTGAAATGTTTAGTAGCATCCTTGGCCTCTGCCCAGTAGATGCCCCCCACAAATGTCTCTAGACAGTGCCAGATGTCCTCTACTTGGCAAAAACACCCCTGCAGAGAACCACTGTTCTACAGGGTGGAAACAGAAAATAAACAAACATAATATCAATGGTGACAAGTGCCGTGAAGTAACATAGAAACCGAGCCTGTGGGAAGAGAGGTAGCAGGGGCAAGAGCTCTACAGGTTTTTCATCAAGGACCGCAGTCCAAAGAGTACACAGACACAAGAAGCCCTTTATCTCTCTTCACAGATGCTTATCATTTGCTGAGAGCTTGTCTATGAAGCTGTCAATTAAGACAAGAGCCTGCTATATTATTTATACGATTAAATTATTTCTGGTTCTTGACTATTTACAAAATGCCATAGTCACAGTAAGATTTTTTTTGAATATGTCAAGTAAGTACCTCAACTGAGTAGAGCATTTATAACTTCAAATGGACTATCGCCTGCTATTGATTTTTCTGTCCTGTTTCTGCCACTGGGAAACATGAGGATCAATAAGTCACATAGGCCCCCAGTGGGTGGTTGGAAGGTATATTTATATAAAACCACTTCGTTAATTTTTGTTTATTACATTATTTCATCTATCTGAAAGCAGGTCTGTCAGTTTTTGATTTCAGAATTGTCAGAACTCTGAGTGGGAGAGGCCGTAATAGCTCAGTAAGTCAGAGAACAGCAGATGTGGATTCTAGCTCAGGCTCAGTTATTGACTAGTGGAGGAAAGGTGGGCAAATCATTTCACCATTGGGCATCTTCTCTTAAAAGGGGATTATCACTTTATTACTTCACGGTTTTCTATGAAGAAATGATGTGGTAAATGTAAGAGCATTTTAAAAAATATTATGGGGGATGCTTGGGTGGCTCTGTTGCTTAAGTGTCTGTCTTTGGAGTCCTGGGACTGAGTGACACATCCAGCTCCTTGCTCAGCGGGGCTTGCCTCTCCCTCTGCTTATGCTTTCTTCCCTCTCTCAAATAAATAAATAAAATCTTAAAAAAAAATTAAAAATATGAATAAATAATTTATATATATATATAGTAAGTAGGTAAACCTATTATGGACAATTTGTATTTCTCAAATACTCTTGATGCTGAGGGAGAGCAATTGTCACTGTTCCCATCGCTCCGTGTTTGTTCTCATCTAACCTGCTTAGCCTTTTAAGTTCCTGTGCTACTCTGGTAAATTTCCCTCCAGTTTAACATATTGAGCATGTTCTATTGAAAGCTCCACATAATTTTCTGTAAGGTGTAGCTTACCCACAAACTTTTGAGACTCTTAAGCTTTTGTTTTGATTCTCTATTTCATTATTTTGTTTTGATTCTCTTTTTCATTATTACTTGCCAGCCCCCAAAGAGCCTGCTTAGACATTGTTTTCCTAATTGTTCACCCCAGGAAATGTTAATGCCACACATTTGTTCATGCTCTAGAAACAGTTTTGCCCTCTGGTAGTGGTGCGGCGAAGCCTGCCCCCACCCCCACCCCCAGCGTCGCTGAGAATGCAGGCTTTAGTGTCTCTAGATTCTTAAATCGGAGTCTACATTCCCAGCACCTTTATAGCAGATTCTTCCAGTCCAGATCTACCACAGCTATGTGGGGTGAGACCGTGACTCAGCTAACAGGATCTCATGGTAAGCCCCTGCTCTCCAGGCTGGTTTATTCCAATAAAGTCGCCTGATATCTGAACAGTTCTTTGGCTACAAAATGGCATTATATTGGCTGCTCTTTTTTTTTTAAATTAATTAATTAATTTATTTTATTATTATTTTTTTATTGTTAACTTAATTTTTTTTCCCAGTGTTCCAAGATTCATTCCCCATTCCCCATACCCAGTGCTCCATGCAATAGGAGCCCTCAGTACCCCCACCAGGCTCTCCCATCCCCCCACCCCCCTCCCTCCAAGTCCCTCAGTTTGTTTC